>CM067343.1:12304262-12355486 GCA_034190875.2 Urechis unicinctus | reverse complement strand
TGCAGAGATGGCCCCCACAGACCGAAAGGTCATCCCACCAACAATAAGCGAGCTTGGCTGCCTCCACACTCTAATAAAATTTACTGTGCTAGTGTAAGGGAAGTGGTTTTACATCATTATTTCAACTGGTGACCAGGCCAATATTTACAGATGGAGCCACGAATTCAGTATACATCATAATATTTACTTGCCCTCGGTCAGTTGTTCGGCTTCACTGTAATTCGATCGTGATGGGGTAATCATATAATACTACTAATGATTATCTTGAGACGGCTGATAAACCTGCAACATGGATACCATGTCTAAACCTGGTTTGTTGAATAATAACTCCCTAATGTGCAATATTACTTTACCGTGTGTATGCTACAGTTGTGTAGGTGATGAGGCTGATAGAAGTCAATATAGTAATACGCCCTCCCTTGCTTTCAGTTTTGCCTGGACCACGATGGACAAAATTAGACCAAAAAAACCCAACTCTACTGCATGCTTTTCTCGAATGTTATGATAAACCATTGTCTTAAATGACAAGTTCCTTTGGTCGGCAACTATTTTTGAGTTGGTGGTAAATATTTATTTATATCAATCTGTTGACATAAGTATATTAAGAAAGTCATACCATTAGAAAATATGAGTTAGAAGTAACGTAGTATTCCCAACAGTAGATTTCCGAATGATTCTGATAAATAGTATACACCGCAGTACATTTCCCATTGATTCTGAGACGTAGTAATCACAGCAGTACATTTCCCACATATTATGATACTTATACCCCACAGTACGTTTCCGACTGATTATGATACATAGTATATACAGCATCACTTTTCCCATTCATTCTAATACGTGGCATGTACAGTAGTACTTTGCCCGCAGATTTATATACGCATTATGAAAAGTAGTTCTTGTCCCACTCACTCTGAATCATAATGTACACAGCATCACTTTTCCCATACTGATTCTGATATGTAGTATACACAGCAGTACTTTTCCCACTCGCACTTTCTACCAGCTTTATAAAGCCCACTAGTGTACTGCAAAATGTGGATTCAAGCAAGCACGAAAATGTTCGACAAACGTAATGCTTTTACATCAAACCAATATCCATATTAGTTCAACATTCATGGTGATTCTGCCATTATGAAATAGCATCATTAATGTTAACAAAACAAGGCCCCATGGCTGTTTTTGTGCTTGCCTCTCGTCCACGCGGTTGTTACATCTGCTCATACTCTGGCTCGTCTGGTGCTCGCCTCTCGTCCATACGGAGCGCATCATACGGACCTTCTGGTACTGTAGACATCGGTCCCTGAATACACCACAAAGGAGGAAGCTTGTGCCATTAGCTGGCCAACAATAGCGTAGCACCACGCATGCGAAATATCACAACTCACCACTAATCCTTCATAGTGACCAGTCGGGTTATTACCGGTGTTATCTGCTTCAGGAGACTCCCCAGACAACGTGGGTGGTGTTTTGCTTCGTCCTTGGCGAATTTTACCCCCCAAATACAGTTCGTTATGAGGCCAAGGTTAACCAAAGCAGAAATACCAAAGAGAACGGCAAACAAAATATTTCGATTTTGCAGCGTGTTGCAGTCACAAGAGCCATCTGCAAAAATACCTAGTCTGCACAACACTCGAATCGGTCTTGCAAGGTTGTATAACAACAACGAACTTCACAAAAATAATAAGCGTTTGATATGCAAATAGAATAGGGAGCTATGTCAAATGGATAGATTTTACCTCCTACTGAAAGACTCGGTCCAGTTGTTAATGCCGAATTGGTGGTCATTGAAGATGTGCCAGAACAATCAATTCCAATCGATCGCGCGTAACTTACCATGGGACAAAGTGATATATATATACATTTATACATATACATATATATATATATATTCATATATATGCTATCATATATACATTAATATATATTCAGACGTATACTAGGTTTAGTTGTTACTTCCGCGTCACTATATTCACATAGTGAGGTTTACATAGGAAGCAATTCCAGCACTAACGTCACAACACTATCGTCTGTGTAAGCCATGGAGTGACACTGTTACCGGAATCTTTGCTAATTGAGTAACGAATTTGGAAAGGTTCAGCAGCAGCGTGGACAAATTGGGTGCTGCATTGTTAAAGTCTTTTGAGACTGATTCAGACAATATAAGCAACTGCAACTGCTGCGAACGCAAAGTTGTCTTTGAACGATTCATAGAGTGTTTATAAGGGCAACTTTGAATAAAACAGTCAACTATTTCACATCAAAACATATCGGGTTTCGTGAATGTTACAGAATCTCCCCATTACAATTAATGTCACTAAACAAGTAGATGTATCGTACAGCCGATATCTGTAAATCAACAAGTGCCTTGTATAACATGCTGGCATTATAATATAACATATATTATATGCTGTTGTCGTGTCTACCGACAGATCGAACAACAAACGGAGCACACCAACCGGTCAAACATTCAAACAAATAGACAAACATAAATACTCATTTATAGCAAACCCCGCCACAAGCCTAGCCAGGCAGACCCAAAACGAGCCTCAACAAAATTTTGGCATTACAGTTGTGAGGCGCGTTTCTTGCTTGCGTAGTTGTAAAATATGTTATCGCCAATAACGATTGCCTGAATTCAATTAAGCCTATAGAGAATTATCATGCTGATCTTAATTGCTTACGACTAATTGCAAGGTTCCTCAATCGGGCTTTGATTCCAACAATATCAGCAATTTCCTATTGAAAGTCTACACAATAAAGTCGCATGTATCATGAGGAATTTGGATTGGGTAGTGTTTGGTAAAATGCAATCACTGTCACTCACTTAATCCGCTATTAACCTCTCAATATACTTTGCACTTTCCCGCTGTGATTATATGGTCACATTAGTGGAGACATTAGACTAAGTCAGAACAGCCATCGTTAAAGTAACGCAGTGATATAGACAGGTACAAAATCAAGTATCAAGGAACAAATACAGTAATATGCTGCATACATGCCAGATTCGTGATTATTGGGAAATGATTATCGCCATCATCTACGTTATCCTTGGAAGCTGCCTTGCCGTCAGAAATAGCTAAAAATGTTAATGTGACTTCGTTTACGAGGCACTCTTGTCGCCGATTATTTGTGGTGAACATAGTTAGCAGCGACAAATATTCACTTCGTACATCATAAAACAATCCAGAAGAATCGTTATTTCCTAGAAATCGATTTATGGCCTGCGGAATACTGGCAATTCGGACCCCACACGTGTACCATGAAGAGGTGTTATACCAGTATATCACGCAATTATACTTCAGTTTATCTTGGGTTACAGCAATCAACGGGTGGTAGTCTATGTCACCACGATCCTTATTGCCATGCAACGCAATAAAGCACGACACAACGTATGTCATTAAGCTGCTAATGTCAGGTTGCATTTAGTGTGGTATTTTATTCAAGATATAGTTCTATAGCCTTTGTAAATGCCGCCACATTCAAGATGCAATTTATCGCTTACTCGCAGCAGAACATGGATGTTCATAAGCGTTATATGAGGTCCACATTAAACAATTGGATGTTAAACGATGGATACCAGGTTTACAGAATTCGACGATTAACTGTGGCCTATTCAACATGCTTGACATGTTATACACAGATTATTGCACTCAACCGGTTACATTTAACTACTAGCAAAACCCACACTAACCCGCCGAACAATCAACTAACAAACAAGCAGGCCAAGCTACCATCTGACCAACAATTGACTTACATAGCCAAACAAATTACACAACCAACAGCAAGGTTAACAATCATTATCTTGCTAGCCAAGCCAAATTGGAGCCAGCAATGCAGGTAAGAATACCGCCGCCTACATGCAAGGTTGCATAATATTCAATCACAGTGTGCTCAGCCAAAATTCAATTAGGTATGGCTTCAGACAATAGCAGCATGTGGCCACATGGAGAGAGCAAAGCATCGATCAGTTCCTTATTCGTATGATAAGCGTCACTGGGAATTAGAATAGAACGATGTTCAACCAAATTCAATAACATACACTTACTCGTTAAAGCCATCCAGATATTCGTCGCACTTCCTCGCGGAAAGGGCTAGGTCATCTAAATGGCATTGTTGCACTAGAGCAACATTACCTTCCTGGCAGTGCAGTCGATATAAATGGTTTGGTAAGAAAATAGCCGACGGACAGTAATATTAAATGACAGGTGTTTGACAATAATGCGAAGTGAATGTCAACGTTATCACTAGCATAGGTCGAACATCATGCGGTGTAAGGTAAAGCATTATGTGGCATGCAACATGGATGTCGAAGTAGAAATATTGATGAAATTATCAACGAATGGTTTTTCCCGTTCCAAATGAAAATCGAAACACTACACGCCCCAGCGTAATAATTGGCAATATATCAGGCACTCTGATGGCTTATGTCAAACAGATCCTCTCTGATTGCGTTTGAATTATAGTATGCTGTTCTTGGGGCTGAGTTGATTGCGCAGAATATGGTGTGGTGTCCCAGCAATATTTTCATCGGGAATGCAAAATATCTCCAGGAATTCCAGAAATATCAGCAAACGATTACAATATCTATCGGAAAACAAGTTTACACATATATACGTATCCATGCTAATCTGTACACATCACTCAAGGACAAGGGTGTGTTCAACAATCAAGGGACGCTTACTGATTTGATGACAAAGTTGGCTTTACAACTCGGTAAATGAATTCTACCGTTTGAGGTTTTCCATGTTATCGACATGGATATTGACATAGAACTAACGGCAACCCAAGACCTTTTAGTGATTGGTGGTCAGAGAAAAAATATCATTTTTATCAGTAGGCCCTATGTATTGTATTTGGTTTCCGCAAGTTTGTTTAGGTTTCTGTGTTTGTTTGGGGTTATTTTTGGGGATTGAGGGTTTACTGGCGCTAAAGGATTTTCAAGTGTTGCGGTTATATCTAAGATACGGACTGGAGAAAGCTATCATTGTTGGTGGGCTAAGGAGCTACAGCTGGTTGCATAGAATCAGTTTCCCTATTTCTAGCCTAGCCCATGGCTTTATCTAAATGTATGGATATTCGTATAATTTTTCGTTATCAGGACTGCTTGGCTGACAAAACAATATATCGCTAAAGGTTATTTGAAATGCTTGCAGAGATCCCATCCCTAACATATACTGCCAATGTTAACTCGCCCATGCGCCAATACCAGTAACAAGCTTTCCATGTCGCCTCTGAACCCATAAAAATATGCTTGAAAAGCGTATCTTGGATGTGGCAAGTGACATACATAGTTAATAACAAAAATGCTTTTTAAGGTGCGTTTAGAACGATCGTCTGCTTAACCTTAATGGCTGCTGGTCTTGATGCTCACCTGCTTTCAGAGACTGATCTCTTGTGCCCCGAACCTATATCCCCCCGACACTTTGGGTGAAGTTGTATTGCATTTTTGACAGTTGATGACAAGTCGAAACTGCAGGGCCTCTTGCTGTTGGGAGGCATTTAGAGCGTGAGAACTATGAGGGATATTGCTTATAAAGCAAATTGGATTAAGTCGTCGATCAGAAATATAAATATATATATATATATATATATATATATATATATATATATATATATATATATATATATATATATATATATATTAATTATATATATAACACCTAATTAATTGATCATTCTGCATATGCATAACTATGTCGATGACTTCGTGGGGACATTTTATAATCTGCCAGCACAAGAGTTTATGTGTAATTTGACAATTGGTATGCAAAACTGCCACCATTCAAAACCTTTGCTTTTGTCACTGAACTTTTACTTTTTTCTAGATTGTGGGCATTTTATGCTTCAATATTAATCGCGGATTGTAAGATCTTCTGTTGCTAGATTACGATTTAATTGATTTGGAAACAGTCCGCCAGTCTTGTACCAAACAGACATAGACACGCTAAACATAATGCGCGGACAAGAATAACAGTCTCAGTTAATTTACATGGCATCCTGCTTGCGGATTTCCACAGTCTGCAGTAGACAGCAAGGAAGACAAACATGTTACTCATTATTCTTTAGTGGTACTTGCCATAGTTTCTTATCTACATTCTTTCGATTTATCCCTTTAACGAGTTTGTGGTGTGAATATAAATGAGGAAATCTCGCGGTAAGTGTCATTGATTGATATTTGCTAAAAGACCCAGTCGTGATTTCTAATAATGATTGTCTAGCGAACAAGGCAATAATGTATTTGAGGATGCCTCGTGGGACAAATTTGCATTTCTAAACAACAGACGTTACACCTGACGGATTATCGGAAGCATTCAAACTGAACTTTATATAATCACCACCGTATTGTGCTGCATGCTCAATTGCCTATCCACATCCCCAACAAATGCAGCCCTCATTCCAATAGGGAGATAGCTCCACGGCGCAATCGCATCCCATGTTAGAGGTATTGACCTCCGTGTCAACCGCATGCCTGTGTCGAACAGTCACACAAGCAAGGGGCGCGCTGTAATCCCAGCAATGACTTTTGCAAGCATACCTAGGGATGCACATGACGCGCTGCTGAATTTTCAAACTGTCTGACACTTTGACGACAAGGACAAGTAATTTTATCTAAATGAAGACTTATAATTTCCACATTATATTAAGTCATCAGTGCAATGCGTACTTTTCATGTTACCTCCATATTTAGCAATCAACGTTACGCACAATCAGGTGATTTGTAAGATGGTTACTACAAAGTAGATAACAGTGCAAACACAGGTGGTATACATATATCAAGACAGTTGCAATCATCATTAATAAGTGCAATTTCTCGTAGTCATGGACTCAAATGATCAATGATTGGTGCCATAAAATTACCGTAAGCGACGTTATAGCAAAAGCATATGGTAGTAACTTTTTTTTTGTCTGTGCATATCAAATTGATCAAGTATACTACCACGTCTCATACGTAAACAGGATTTAAGGGAACAGGTGTCGTTAATTTGGATTATCCAGATGGTGTATTTCTATTCCTATATTGTACTATGAAATTAATATATCATGCCTAATACGTCAACTAATTTACCAATCCAGGTGGTTTTTCCCTTCATGAAATATCGTTTGGGTCACAAAATGTACAAAGTTGTCTGCGCAGATAGCCTGTACATCATATTTGTGTGACATTAACTACATTCTGAATGATATTCTTAACTATGGTTTCAATTTGCACTACTATGTCACCGTCGCACTGACCAGATATGTTGACAGTATGCTGACATTTTTACTAGTAAGGCAATATTCCTGCGCTATTTGAATAATACTCCTGCAAAAGCATGCTGTGTTTTACAGTATTTTATTGGCCTCGATCCAAATAAAAGGTACGCAAAGTATCTTAATGGATTACGATGTTAGGGCAGCTTGTTACATTTGTTAGTTTTACATGTATAAACACCTAATGGTCACAATAATGATTGTACAGTTACAATTAAGGATCTATTACTTTGAAACCAAGGCAATGTATAATGCAAAAAACCGAATAGCAAGGGTAACACTAATTATGTGCATTGCAAACTAATGACATGTGTTGCTCGCAGAATAGCGATGCAAATCGACCACGTAGCTTCTTGCTTGTCAAGCTTAGCAAAGGAATCGAAACATAAATCGATCACTCGATTTAAGAAGTCACATTTGCATGAAGTTCAATTACAGGGTGAATTTCTTTGGTATTAAATCCGCTGTTAATATCGAAATCGGTCTTTATAGCGAGCACCAGTTGAGATGCCGATTTTCACTTTGATGACAACCACAACAACAAACGGATTGATGCATAATACGGATACATGATATCCCCGTTCAAATACAATAACTAGGTTGCTAACAATAACTGACTAATATAAATTGCTATTGATCATGTTGCCTCCCGTCTTGCAGCATAATCGACAACGAAATCATGCGCTCTATTTAACAAAGGTTTACTGTCATTGTTATCATCCCATGAGATAATTTACCGTCCATGTCTACCTGGTCAAGACTATGAAACCTTCCCTATAAGAGAATATACTGCTATTCAATTCATTTAATGAGTCATATCTCATTACAACCACTCAGCCGATATATAGTAGGCTTGTAAGTGAAGTGGGGTTTGTACTCAGCAGTTTGATACTTGGCTGCTTAATGACGTTATATAGTGTGAAATCTTCAATCGCCAGTTTCAATTCTGCAATTAGCGTTTCACTAAACGATGTTTAAATGGTGAACACAAAAATATTGCCGTTTATGCCGTTACCGTTTCACAGCAACGGCTAACGAGTAATCTGGCAGAACCATATGTTAACATATTCGCTACATACATATTCATTGTATACAGCAGAAGAAGGCATAGCATGCTCGCTAGTGTTTGATACCCTCTTCAGGATGGAAGGAAAGCACATACTTTGTAGACGCGAATGCAAGATGTTTGTCTAGGCTACCACAGATGCTCGTCTGGCCTACCACAGATGTTCGTCTGGGCTACCACAGATGTTTGTCTGGGATACCACAGATGCTCGTCTGGGTTACCACAGATGCTCGTCTGGGCTACCACAGATATTTGTCTGGGCTACCACAGATGCTCGTCTGGGCTACCACGGATGCTCGTCTGGGCTACTAAAGATGTTTGTCTGGGCTACCACAGGTGCTCCTCTGGGCTACCACAGATGCTCGACTGGGCTACCACAGATGCTTGTATGGGCTGTGCAGCGTATATCATTTTCGGTGATTATTCGGTTTTTTTACGATAACGTACGGACCCATCATACTTGACACAAAGTTAATACATATTCAGTATTGTTGCCACGTTTGATATTCTCCTTTACGCTGACACAAATCAAGTGTGCCTTTTTATTGTCACTGAGATACAGTGTCTCGGTGCTGTCAAGGTAAACGTTTGTTTAGTAATTCGGATCTTGCTTATCCGATAGAGTTAATAAAGTTCATTTCACATACAATGTTAGTTAAGTATAATCCTTCGGGGAAAAAACAATCATTAGCGAAAATTATTTGAACAATGCTATAGTCATGACATATTACGGAACTTAATAAAATTGCATTTGAGTAAGCTATGATTATGTCCCGCAGAACGATAAGGGGGCAACAGGCTGTGCCTAGGAACCCTCCTGTTATACTCACGGTCTATCACGCAGCAAAACCACTTTTACAATCCTTAATCCTATGCTGTCTGACTTGTTTCATTACGAATCGATCGTTGTGTGTAAAATACATTACGTCGAATCGTTCACCTGATTAATCAAGTAGAAGTACAGACGCGCTAGTGAAAATGTATTTCACAAAAATAGGCAAATACTCCTTGGAAGCTCATTTAGCTCTAACTATCAGGCTTTATGCAATGTTCGGCTATATTGTCAGTATTGCTTATAGATTCAACCCTTCTCCTCTAAAGTAGATTTGTAGTGGTATTAAGGATCCAGAAGGACCGGTATTGCATTGGGGTGTGAACCGACAATCAAATAGTCTTGTGAGTCACGTTAAACGGCCTTTTCTTTGCTCTGAATGTCCGCAATAAAGAATTCTAACGGCACCAGGAAATGGATATAAAAACGTCGTTGTCACGCAAATACACTGAGAAAGCTCCATCGAGGTCTACATAGAATCGATTCACCTTATCGCAACAGAAATCTGAGGAAAAAGAATCCTCGAGCAAAATCTTCAATTTCGTTTTATGCTTACTGCGTTGTGAGGTGTACGATTGTCTCAACCTTCAGATAAGATTATTAGATGCATCAATATGCATGGATCCATCCATTGCATGATGGCCTGATTTGAATTGGTGTGTATAGCGGCTTAGCAGACTATGACTTTTAAATGACTGTGTGCCTGTTTGGAATAGCATATGAATGATCAAACTAAAATATTATTCATTTCGATGGATTCATCACACGTTATTAGCTGATGTTTATCACAAACGCTGCATTAACGGTTCTAAGAAAAAAATAACGTGTGTTCATTTCGAATAGTTATGTCAATCTCTTAAAAAGCTGCGGTGCCCTGCAAAGTAATTGAATTAAATGCCGCACATGTTGCAAAGCTCAAGAAACCAAAACCCGATGCATCAAGTGTGCTTCTGATGCTTGGCAGAGCACGCTTGGCGAAGCGACAGTGATATGCACATTCCTACCTGTTCAATTGAAAAGGCCATTCACAGCGACTCTGTAGCGGCTTTGTTTGTAGCCATTCGGTTGCAAGGATCCAACTCAATTAAACGGAACGCAAATGGAACCCACAATGCATTTATATATAGTACATTACCGCGGTTTGCTTACTTCATATCGCAAAAGCTGTACTTATTCCTTTGATAAGGTTAATTCCTCCCCAATGACGCCATAAATTCTAACTCTCTCATCAACACTTACATTACCTTGGAATTTGCATTTAAGTGATAAATGGCGCTGGAGGGAGAAGACAGCCATTGAGATATCGCTCTGCACTGGTAGGGGTGTATGCTGCTCCAGATACCTCACATATACTCCCCCCCCCCCCCGGTAAGTTGATATATGTTTACGCGATACCCTTCAGACATGTATATGCTGCAGGATATGTATTGGGCTGCATATTGGCACCAGAATAAAAAAGCAGTTTATTCTAGAGCTGTGAATGAAGAATGGAGAACTCATTAATAAGCAAAGAGTTTGACCTTCATAAGTTGTTAATCATTCCTGACTGCCATCGGAGGTTAAGTAACAGACATATCGTTAAGGAAAGCTGGTGCATAGAGAAGAAGTTGAGAACATGACTGATTCAACGTTGCGGTCACTTTTTGCTGACGGACGCACATCACAATAAAACATAATTGATATTACATTCGCAGAGGATGACGTGAATGGTATTCAAGTAAGGCTTCGGGTCTGAATTTAATATCATATTTGATAACCTTCCTTTGTAATATGTTATGAGTTTCAGTGACAATATGAATGTTAGAGCAACTTTGTGCAAGTTATATTTATCAGCGCGTGATAATGGAAAGTGTTTATGGCAATTGTTTATGCTATTTAGAGTGCAAACATATTTGTGCGCGCCATCATTGCGCTTTCCCGCGAATATCAGCAAAACGATGTCTACACCTTAATCGATAATTGACGGGTCACACCTTATAGAATGCTACAGTCAAGAAAAATCATCTTCAAAGTAGATTTCCAAACTAGGTGTCGGATTTGAGTAATGTTTGTATGCGCCAATCGTATAGGGCACATTATGAACAGCCAATGATAGATGGCGATCAAACAGCGTCGGCAGTATACTCATATATAAACGTTCGGTTTGTAGAGCAATCAGTTACTTGAAGCTACAGTTCTTCTACAGCAAACCTCCCCTTGCACGTATGAATTGTAGCTTCCATCAGCTAATAACAGGGGTTTTTCATTCTGGCTAAAATGCCATTTTGGTTGGCTTGAGTAGATTATCTGATTACATATTGCCTTCCTGGGGGTTTCGCTGCATACTTCCCAGTTTTGATTTTCACCCAATGTTGATTCTCTTTTTACATTTTGCCTTAATGGCTAGAAATATCATTCCATACTAAAATAATGCCTCCTTGTCTGACCATAAATATATGCAACTAACTTCATAATCATCGCTATCCTATCAATTATACTTCAAATCGTGGTATCTTAGACGGATTTTAGTTCAACCAAATCTTCTTCCAGATGTCTGCAGATTGATATCCATAAATTATTAAACAGAATTGCTTAGGTCTGGTTTTGCTTATTGATGTGCCAATTATCTGTTGATAGGTCAGCTGCAGGCCATCTGGATTTTGATGATATCATTAGTATTGGCACCACGCAATGCATATGCCTTGTCGAGAGCTGATTATGAATGCATATAAAATAATATGAATATCTGAATTAGTATTGATTCCGAATTATATACGAGCCCTCTGATTCCATCGTTGCCTCACTGGCATGTCGTGCTTAATATCACTGTGCGTTTGTGTGACCTTTGTTTACTCTGAACATTTATCGTGTGTTCAAGCTATGTACCTGTGACAGTTACCGTACTTCACTTCATAGCACGGTTGGGATGTCATCATTGCGGGGCACGCGGTCAATCTAGCCAAATGAACGTAAATTGCAATCTGTCAATTCTTCAATAAAGGAATTTGCGATTGTCCAAAACCTTTGCCTCATGAACTAGGCGAATACAGGGGAACATTTTGCTGTTTCTTAAGGCACTGCCCACAGCTTATGCCCCAGGGGTTCCGGTAATACTAGGCAACATCCGGACAGACGACCATGTCGTCAACCCACTTGGCTTTCTCCCATCGTTGATCTCATTTATATGCCAGATGGTACCTTATTATCCTTGCCCTGAGGAGTACCGCCGTACGCTGGATATTCCCCATCAGCCTATACTTCTCCTTCACTAAAGGCAATCTTTCCAGTCCCGCTTCCAAACTGTCGACGTTCCCTACTACAATAGGCACGACCTATGTTGGAGAGTCACTTCATCATGCTTTTGCAAAGCTATGGGATGGCCAGGTTCCTAAGATGATATCGAGGGTTTCTTGTCTCTCTTTACACACCCTGTATTTTGTTGAGCCATGGTGCTCTCTTACAAGTGCACCTTTGTTTGAGTAACGTGGTCTCGAGCAGCTAAAACGTAGACGGTTGATCTAGCGTCGATTCTCCCCTGTTGCAACCATCTGTACGTGTTGTCCGACAAACAATGTCTTACGAAACTCATCATGATATTTGCTCTTTCGAACTCTTGTATTGGCCCTCCCTTGAGCGCTTTTGTGGTGGGAATGAATTCTGTGATTGGCCCTTGAGACTTCCACACCTTTGTCGCTCGCTGCAACAGAGTTGCTCGTTAGGGCACTTTTTACATATGATCACCAGGACGTCAAGTACTTCCCGTATTAGTGAGTCCGCGCTACCTAAAACGTATATAGACAAGGATGGTCAAGCCGTCTGGTACTAGACCCTGGGGCTCTTGAACCCCCATCCGCATTGTTTTCCCGTCAAATAGAAATGGTCCTTTCTCGTTCCAAAACACAAGTCCAGGTTGTTGGACATTACTCTTCTATAATAGCTGCCACTTCTAACGTCTAGCTGCGTAAGGCACAACATGCCAGTAGCCAGCGTTTAAAGCTCGCCAACTGTAAACCAGACTTCCCGTCAACACGTTTTCGTCAACCTGAAAAAAGCTGTGGAACCCCTTCTCTAGAACACGCAGCCTGGCAAGTCTTCTTACTTCCGCTTTTGACTCCTCCACGAATATCAAAGGGAATCGCCGTCGAAGCAAGCAGTGTATCAGAGTGACATTAGTTACAGAAGAAATAGATAGCAGATATAATGTACCTACCATAGTATAGACGCACCGCTATTAATTTACACTCCGGCAGAATGGACGAAGAGTGCTGACAGGATTCGACATTCTTCACGAGCCACGAAGTCAGTATTCTAAATTATCAAATTGGCACCTTGATATATGCTGGTACGCTTATCAAGCGTTAGCGTATGCGTTCAGTAATTAGCTGAAATGCTTAGTTAACGTTAAGTTATTAGCTGTAATGCTTAGTTATGTCGATTCTATGTCTGTATCCCTAATTAGCTTTGATGATTAGCATGTCATTTTTCTTCTTAGGGTTTCATGTTCAATATTTGCCAGGTAGTATATATCGTCGTCATTTGTGCTCAATCCTTTGATGTACATTTGCTTCGCACATGGGCTACATTTTGGTAAGATGAAATAATATTTTGACCTTTATATCGGCGACAAGCGGTCCGATCTTCAGCTGCCACCGTTAACGAAAAACCATCGTTATAACAATGTAAAAACCTAATTATCTGAATATTAGGAATAAAGATTAAGTCAATGCTGCTCGTGATGAATATCTTAAGGCAAATACAGCATCTTGAGCCTCTGCTGTCGTGTTATTTTAACAGATTACCATCACATTAGCTATTGTGTTTGTAACAATATGTGTATTATTTGTCGCCAACCAATTATCATACAATATTGAAGAGCACCACCTTCAACAGAAACATCTATGTTAGGGTAAGCAATGTAAGCAATATGCAGTATAATGCGTGTTGCAAGTTACCATGGTTAACCATTTGCATCATGGGAAGAAGCAGCGTAGTGTGACAACAAGACTAATCTCTCTACATTCAGTCCAACACAACAGCAGACCGGTTATTAAACAGTGCGTAAGGTAGAGACACGAGTCGTCCACCAAAGAGCTACTTTGGGTTTACTAACAACAAGAAAGCGACTTAGAAAAGTGCTATTGATGCCAACGAAAGGCCAACCATTTAACAATTGGCCGGAATATTTTCTAAAATAATTTGGCCGATGAGTAGCCAACAACCAGTTTGCTCAATCGTCGTACAATGATAATGTTTTCATGGTATGCCAATACGTCGCGTACCTACCTCGCCCTCATACGGAAGACCTGTGTGTGTATGGATACACTCATCGGTAATCGACGTAGGGTGCTGCTGAATGAACATGAAATGCAACTGCTCACTGAAATGTTTTAGTCCAAGCTTTCGAAATAAGCGAGCAGATCAGACATTATGGTAGATAACCCTGTGCCCGCGACATATTGGTCGATCAATTTGTTCGAAAACACATTTGGCTGTGAGTGAATACAATGAATTTCATTCTTTGAAGCCGCGACATGGCCAAACGGGTGGAGAGGGACCACTTACGAAGGCAACATTATTGCTCTGGGTTTATCCATATCAGATAAAAAAAAGTTGCCAAATCCACGTCTGATACCAGGAAATGGTTGTATAAGCCGTTAAAACAGCATATGTCTGACCTTATAGCCTCTTAACTCCGTAATATAAGTTTATGTAAGGACATGGAATGTTTTGCGATGCCCAAGGCAGCCATTGCTGTTCTCTTCATGACTTGTGTGCACGCTGGGTTTAAGAACAAATATGAACAGCCATCAAGTTTTACGAACGCGACGTACTAACAATGAAGTATATGTAACAGGAGACAACATTCGTTGATCTCTAAGCTTAGCACTAAAATAACAACAACGAAAAGATTTATCGTATTGTGTGGACCTCACATTGATGACCTATGATTGTTACTTTTAACACCTTAATTCATATGTGGGATGTGGAATATATACATATCTAGCGCTCCCTATTTTACGCTATCGTTTGACTGCCACGTCGCTTGATTATATTGAAGCCTTTCTGGTTGATTAAACTTTATAAGCTGTTCCAAAAGGAAATGGCCGACAGCAGATAAATGTCATAAGCTGCACTATTTAATCCATCGTAATGTAGGAATCGATGTCCATATGCTATCGTCGTTTAAACATTCAGTATGCATTTTTATTTCTTGCATTACAGAATATCATGCTGTTATCTCTTTCACTACCAAGTTGCCTTTACGGTATTTGTTTTGTTAGCCATTTTTTGTCGAGAAAGCGTTGCGCATACCACACTTCAAACCGTCAGTCATATGAATTATCCCATTAGGTTGAACCAAAACACAATGCACAATGCGCCAACTCATTCCCAATACATTCTAACCTAGCAATACCTGTCTCAAAGAAGGCAGCAATGGTCTACCACAAATATGTATGTCTGCAATAACTAAATAAGACTACAGCACGTGTACTATAGAGCAGAGTAGCTCACGGTACTTCCAAAATAATAATCCAAATCTTCCGAAGCTTTTATAAATGATTGTTCTAAACTGATGGAACGGTAATGCTTTTCAAGCAGTGTAACTCAGCTAACATTGCTCTGTCAAAGTACACGAATTAATTTTTCGCAAACCAAACGATGTCGGAGCATCGATAATTGGTAAATGTTTGAACTGTAATGAAGCCAGGCAAATATTCTGTCCCTAAATTAGTGCACACCAAAATATAATCATGTTCAGTAGCATATTTTAGCTGTTACTTTGAAACACATGTATATCATGGCTCAATTAAACCTTAGAGTAGCTGTGGTCACCGTCCAGACATAAACACTAGTCACAATCAGGCATTATAGAAGGCGCATGCAACATATAATTGCAGCGAATAAAATATCCTTAAATCAAATTGTTAGGGCATTAGCATGTGATACAAACCCGTCTTGATACCTGTGTTACATAAACTATAGTAAGTATAGTAAGTATCCAGTGACCAATATTACTGCACCACATGTGAATTGAATTTGAGGATGACACAAAACTTTATTCTACGGTGAGGACCAAACACTAGGTTTATAATCAACTACAAATGCTTGAATACCGCATAAGAATGATCAATTAATTGGCAAACTTGTTTACATCGACAAATAGGTAAGACCAAATGGGAACACTACTTTTTAGAGTCCGAGCAAAGGTTTCTAGGTGTGATAATTGATCAGTCGCTCAAATCGAACCTTCACCAGTCATTCACCGGAGTGTTTTATTTATCTTTATCAGGCACTTTTAGGCACCATCGATAATATGCACTTCAGGCTTGTCACCATCCCTTCAACGTAGTATTGACACAACCGGTACACTTGATAAGATCAACGAACAAGGTAACCTGATGCAGAAGTATTCGTCATTAAAACAATGTCCGATCCATAAGTGATAGCACATTATGACGGCATTGCAGCCATCAGAAGTTGCCAACTGATTATTGACCGGTGTCAATCGATATCATTTTTACATCTTAAGCTACTACCTTTCCGCGAATTGTAGCTTAAGAGGCAACAGAGGAAGGTGGTTGTATAAACTAAATAATATGAAATGTTAATCAATGGTTACCGAACCAAGTTGTACATGGAGCAATATTTAAAGCCAGGCCTACGTATTTGCTCAATACCTGTTGTTCCTCTCACATATACATTGTTTTGCTATTTATCCATTTTAATTGCTAAACCATTTCCTTGATGACATTAACGTTAGTTAAACGTATGGTGCTATTTGAATCTTTGCCTACTGATTAACAATCACGTGCCACCATCATCGTAATAATAGACCCATTGGTGCCGCTTGGCGAAGATGACCGCAGGGTTTCCTATTGCAATAATTTCATTGGCAAGATGTCATATTATATAATTGAAACCTGATGTCGACAAAACTGATCTTAGTGATGTTTATCATGGGCTATTTGGACAAATTGCGTGATGGTACATGCGCCATGCATCATGCAACATTGCCTAAAACAATATGTTGATATATTAGGATGACATAGGGCTTTATAGTAGAGCAAAATAAAGGCAAAGTATCCACATATTTCCTCCTTGAAGATTTACCTGCCTGGTCGAAAGTGCACACTTTCTATCAATACGTTGTATTTTTATCATTAAAGCATTAACAAAGTCAAATTCTAGTTCTAAGTATCTCTCATCCCAATAAAAATCACAGTGTTGACTCATATTGCGCGAGTTTCGATGTTTTAAATTAAGTAGGCATGGGTTTTGTTCCATGTCACGTGGCTAGTTAGATTGCTAGCCTAACAAGGATACAAAAGTGTGAGCCACACATATTATCGTTTATACCTCACTTGACTCGTACGGCTTGTCATGAAGTAGTTTGGCATACATCGTGCTGTTTATGTCTCAATTACCAACAATTGTGCTCATATGTATTTAATTCTATTGATTTGGCACAATGCTCCACACGTGTCTTTATAATGACACGTGTACGTTTTTGTGTATGTACCAACAAAGCTCAAGGTTGATTAAATGAATAACTACAATTGTAATCTCCAAGATCTGAACTTGCATGTAGAGTTTCAGAGAAAGAAGTTCGAACATTCACTTGAAGAGACTAACATCATAAAACACACTACACACCTTGATCCGATTTACTATGCAGAGTTGAAACATTCTATTAACATTGTCAATTCCCTTTTACGCTACAATAAAGAGATCCGAAGCCAATATGATGAATAATAAATGGTAACCATGGTTGAAAATTACTGGTCGATAACTTTGGTTAGACCTAATGACGATCAGGTGGTTGACATTATATATATCGAGGTTATACATGTTCTCCATTATTCATTGCGTACCGTTTAGAACTAGCTTTATAATGGTATAGGATAATCCCAGATTATCTGACGTCAAAGTGTGATACAAAAGACGCAATATTATGGCAGAACAATACAAACCTAGGAAGGTCAGTTTATTTGACAACGGGGATCATCTCATGGTACACAAGCGTTATCAGTTACGGTTGGTGCATATGCACTCTAAGTGCAACGCAGTCAAGTGTCATTCGTCAATAAGGTGTTCTTAATTTCGCTTGTCTTAGCTTGATCACCAAAGCTCGCTCCAGGATATGAACCTCAATACAGCATATCTGATTGAATTATGTTTTGTAGGGATGGCATGTTATCCAGCATCCATTTGCCAAGATAAAATGCCTTTTTGGATGCACATATACAGCAGGCATCTCTCACCTATATATATTTGCATAGTTCACAGAACAACTGCAATCAGAAAAGGGAACAGGGCAGTGTCCAACAAATACATCGCTGACATTAAGCACGTAAATATTTGCTACATATTCGTCGCATGTGCTCGCTGAAAGGATTAAATAATTTGACAAAAGCAGCATTATATGAAACTGTAACAGACATAAAGACTTTCAGATATGGAGACTAATGCACAGTTAAATACAGAACAAGAAAACGAGATTAAAAGAAAAGGTATAAAAGTCTTACTAAGATGGCTTTTGTCCCTGAAACGTCATACAAAAGTATTATTGACAAGAAAGTCCCCAGTCGTATAAACACGGATGACCCGCTTCAACTACCCGTCGGCATTTATCTTTCTCAGGAAATTAATAGCCAACACAATAAAGGCTATACGACCAGTGATTTCATCCACAGGCATGGTTTTGTCATTATCTGCAGTATACTTGCCAAGAGAAATGGTCTTCAATCTGTCTGAATAAAAGAATGATGGTTGAATTAAGTGCATCTGTATATTTGTCATACTCCGAATGTATATTTTGAAAATGGCGCGATAAGATGCCTAGCGTTTTACCTAGTTATGTGTAGTAGATGAGCCAGACATTAATGTTGTCCTTAAAATACCATCATATGGCTTACTGCGTTAGCAGGAATATAATTTGATTTGCCACAGAAGCCATTTCAAACCATTCAATGCGAAGCAGAATACTCATGAAGTCTTTCTAGGAATGAAGAGGTAATCAACAATCATTATGATTCAGTTGGGTAAACGTGGTGAATACTCTATGCGTCCATCCGGCATACGGTACAAGCTTCCATAGGCAATAATTCCACTAATGATTGCAAGGAGCTATCTCATAAATGTTTGTTAACCCCCATGGTGCACTTACTGATACCACGGCGTGTCATGTAATTGCATGCATATTCTTGAATCCGAACGCTTATCTCATTTTATTGGCCTTTTGGCTTGCACACCAGTCGAGACAATGCGGTTTTGGGAGATAAAGAACAGCACAATGTTGATGCGACGTATATAGTTTAAGCATATCATTTGTCATTTAGATCCATCATTCCACTTCTTGTTGCCCGGATGTCCAAGCATGGCAATAAATGAAAATATCGTTAATGCTGATAGTGTTTTCATTGTGGTGGATGCATTATTCCCCCTTTGACATCAATGAATAGCATGAGTTATAGCCCAAGAGAAGCAAAGCCAGACTGTTAACTAAGTGCAATAATGCAGTATGCGTTTTGTTGGTGGGCGTGTGCATCGGTGTTAGAACTATGCTCCTAAACAAAATGTAATCGGAGCTACTAGATAAATTTTCTGTTGTCTGGATTTCCATGACCATATCATGCGGCGACGATCAAATGACATCAATTTCGCAAATTAATAAAGGGTAGATGATAAAAAATAGAATGGAAGAGGTTTTCAGGAATATGTGCCAGGTTGATTCGGAACGCCATATAATCATTAATAAGGCACGTGGCTGATACCAGCTGAATGTGTGGTAGATCACAAATATGTCAGAAATGTGCTTGCGCTATAACAGGCATTTGATCTGTCGAACAATCCACAAGACTCGTGGTCTATCAGACAGGCAACAATAGACAAAATAACATTTTAGGGACTATCAAGCCTCTTTTGTAATGTGTCCTACCTTTGCGATCCCATATCTACGCCATATTTGTTCATTTATTATAACCATGTTGTTGACCTTTTGCTTAAGATCCCCTGTGGGCATTCAAGATCTTTGTCATGTGCTCATACACTATATATCACTCGTTGGCTACGGGAAACAAAACGGAAGGTCTACAGTGTAAATTGGAATACCTAACGAAGTAAATAATTCTTAAATTCTTGTATGTGAAAAGTGAAAGCCATATGTTTGTTTCTTGGCAGCAATCAATTCTGCTACATTTTCATATGACATCTTGCTGCATGTTCTTTCAACATCTAATTAGATTATCCACATATCAGCCAATACAGATAAACAACCACCGGCCGTACCGTACAGCTTACCGAGTAAGTCTTATCAAAGAACGCTTGCTTTGCAGTTAGACGGCCCATTGCCTTCTTGCTAATAATGCAGAGCAATATCACACTCGCGCAATAGCCTCAATCTAATTGTCAAGTTCCACGATTTAGCGATTTGACTTCCGACAATATCAGGCGCTTCCTGCTGAAGCACACAATTAAATGGCTTTGAGCAGCCATGTATATATCATTGCATTGATGGCGTGAATCAGGATTTGGCAGTGTTCGACTAAAACCAATTAAAGGCATTTACTCCGTAATAACCGTCCCAACATTTGTTGCATTTCTTCGCTTAAAGTCAGCGAAGTAGATATATTGTGACATTGCCTTCTCGAAAGCACAGTAGCAATAAATTGCCATGTTATGTAAATGACTAGAGGAACGTGTTTGACTATTGAAGTATGTGAACTGTTTCATAGCATATGGAGCAAAATAACTCAAGGTACCATTATATAAAATCTCGCTGACTGTGCTTGTGATGGCTTTCTATGTCTAAGAAGCAGTTTACACTATACAAATGATCACACATGTGATAAGTAAGGTACAAAAGTGCTTTCGATTTATTTTTAGATGGCAAACACGCTTTGTATTTGGAATTGTTATAAGTTAAGCATTCTAGAATTCTCTGTGTTTCTTTACATTTACTGCTTAAATGAGTGGCGTTTTGTCATATAACAATAAAGGGTAAACAATAACTGCCACAATATTAGTAGCCTTCATATTCAATGGAGAGAGATTATCACATGGCAAGTGACAATGCAGTAGGGCGGATAGTTTAGCTATTTTGTTTTGCATGTACTGCAGATGTTTCAAGCTAGTTGGTGGGGTTTTCTCTATGTGTCAACAATAATGGAGTCATAAACAGATAAATAACTGCTAGAGCCCCATTACATTTGTTTGGAACAATGCGAAATATACAGCTCGCAAGATGTTGTTTTCACATGATAGCAGTATTTATTGACATACCGAGCAAAGTGTATTGACAATGATATCTGCCTAAACTAATGAACGAGGCATCCACCTTGCGGATTTCGCAAACATTAAACAATGAATTATGTTCGGCGTTGACTTTAATGCTTCCGAAAGCGAATGAATCATAAACATTTTTTTGTCACTGTTTTGTTCTGCATGAAAAAGGTCATAACAGGCCTGGTATTTCAATAAAAGGCACCTTAAAGAGTACTGAAACAGCCATCATATACCACATGAGTTTACATTGGTGATAATTAAGAGGCTGGATACATTGGCAAGCGAGACAAACAACTCATAATTGCCAAAATACTCCTTATCATTCTCTAGTGATTCTAGCCATATTTTCTTATCTACATTCTGTCGATGTAATCCTTTCAGTGACCTTGTGGTTTGAATATAAAGGGGAAAATCTCGCAGCAAGTTTATGTGATTGATGTTTGCTAAAACACCACCCTGTCGTGATTTCTAATGATTATTGTCAAGCGAGCAAGGCAATAATGTATTCGAGGGTGCTTCTCGGGGCAAATTTGCATTCCTAAACAACGGGGAACTAAGCATGAGGAATTATCGAAAGCAATCAGACTGCACGTAATACGAAAGTATTGTTCTGCATGCTCCATTGCCCATCCACATTCTAACAACCACTCATCCGAAATGTATTTCGGAGTGCAGCATTTGTTTATTGGTTCAAATGTTTAGTTCATGAGATGAATAGTTGGTTGGTACTAAGGTCGTCGCTTAGGTAGATGCCATGCTGCTTTGGGTGTTTCAGTGATTGGTTATTTGGATGGTTATTTGGTTAGTTGGTTGATTGGTTGGTTGGAAGGTTGGTTGTTTAGGTGGTTGCTTTGTTGCTTGGGGTGTTTATTGGTTGGGATGGTTGGTTGGTGGGTTGGTGAGTTGGTTGGTTGGTTGGTTTGATAGTTGGCTTGTTATTTGGTTTGTGGCTTAGTAGGTTAGTTAGTTGATTGGTTGGTTGGTCGTTTGATTGTTTGGTTGCTTGGTTGGTTGGTAGGATGGTTGGTAGTTTGGTAGCTTACTTGATGGGTTGATTTGTTGGCTATTTGGTCAATTGGTCTGTCAGTTAATCGGCCAGTCCGCCATTTGTCTTATCTTGAGTGTCAATAACAACATTTTCATCGGTAGCATAGTATTTTGCAAGTGCCAAGAAAAAGGGTTCAATAAGAAGCAAAATCCATAATTATGACATTGACAAAATAGCCTACCAATACATTATAATTAATCAAACATCTGGATATAGGTTACATATTTGGATAGCGAACATTGACAAAAAAATCGAACTTAAACAGCTATATTGTTGATAAATATATCCAGCGGTGAACGGCAAGCCAGGTATGAGCATTATAGCCCCAAAAAATGTAATGAACAATGCAAGATTCAACTGTGTATCATTCACTCTTAAGAGAAATTAGATATTGTTATGAACAGCTAACTTTAGTGTGCACGTTATTTACCAATATGCTTTGCAGATGCAGTCGCAGTGGCATACATGTGGGGACGTCATTAATGTTCTCTTTAATTTAAACTCGGTATTTCGGCGAGATATCTTCAAATATGCCTACACACCAATTCTTAACAGACACTCACTGTCAGATAATAAGGGTGTAAGACCGGAACCCGTGATGCTTCGTTGAGAGCAAATACTAATGGCATTATTCCCTGGAAGACCACATATTTGTGCCATTGTGAAGCGGTAATGTGATATATACTCACAGCTCTCAGTAACCCTTCGTATAGTTCACTTTCATATGTTAACATCTGTCGTAATGATTTCCATTCTCTTATCATCAGTATTCTACAAGCGCATACTAAAGCAATCGCGCTGGTTATAAATATGCTTGGAAATTGTACATAACAGCTTATTGTAACCAAACACAAACGTATATACCCGAGAATTATTTTAAGCGACGTTCAAACAGAAAACGTTTTGTCTGTGTTGGTAAAATATCCCAATGGTTGTCCCCTTAAGCCATATTTGGCTATATATATATCACGTTCCTTACCAGATACGTTATCAGAATTAACGGTGGCATCAAAAATAACCGGGCTCACCAATTGCACTAGTCCTCAGAGATCGTGTTACTTAATTACTTGGGCATCGGTCAGACCAATCTTTGTTATGCAGAATTGGTAGCATAAGTGATTAAATGCAATTTCCAAACATCTTCAACACTTTACCCATAAGTCATGTCCGCATTGAATAATGTTTCAAATTTCACAGAAGGAACGCTATTGTGAAAGTATCGTTATATCAATCGCACGAGGTCATCCATCATCAAGTAGGATTATTTGGGACAGTGATGTCTTTTGTGTACGTCAAAACGACAAGTGTCTATATTTTCAAACGCATAATAATCCCTGTAATGAATGAACAATTACGAAAAGTATTCTTCCAATTTGAAACCACGCATATGTATATGCGGTAAGCCTATACTAGATCATTGGAGAGACAAAAATATGATTCCCCTGCTGCGACGCTCTGACAATTTACAGCGTCTTGTGGTGCCAAGCATGGAGATCAAGTTAGTTATTACGTGTTCGCCAATATGTGTGTGTGTGTGTGTGTGTGTGTGTGTGTGTGTGTGTTTGTGTGTGTGTGTGTGTCTGTGTGTGTGCTTCGCATTATAGTCGTGTTTAGCAACTAGGCTATGTACGACTAGCAGTGAGTGTGTAACTCTGGAGGTCTTCCCCGTCAGGGAACACACGGTCCTGTCGTCATAATGTAAAACAATGCATACATGCTTACAATGCTTACTTGATTAATGGCTTCAACACAAGAACCACCCGTAATATAAAGTGCCGGCATCAAATTTACCCTCATGCAAATTTCGTTGATGACAGCATGAAATATTTCAGGAAAACTGTTTGTTGAAAATGTTTTATTCGAACCTGATGGTGCTGATTTTCTCATATCTATCAGTAATTATTTAGTAAATATAGAAAATGCCTCACAAATAACATGCTTTGGAACGTACAGGTAAAGTTTATTAATGCCGAACACTTATATTTATTGTTAATCTACATAAACACCTGCTGTTGTTTCATACAGATGAATTAAAAATATACTCGCATGTTTGTAACTGAGTAAACCGAATTAGTATCTAATTATAATATAAATAGTAATTTGCATGATATATGTATGTTGTCATACCGTAGAATTAGCATACAGTTTTATTCATAAGGCTGCCATACTGGCCTTTGTCTGACAACAGCGTCTGTCAGACATGCACTTTTGAAAGCCCTGTTTTAGAACTTACGCTGTTATTTTCATCTCATGCAGGAAATACTCATACACTTGCTTAACGATTATATTCAACCATTCACGTGTAAATGTGCATGCCATGTGGCGTGTTGTAATTGTAAGAATATTTCATAAGCTAAAAGTACTCGAAAAGTATCAAAGCGGACATGAATCGGGTAGCCAATTACGTGCAGGTATACAGTGACTCGTCATTCTAATTGCACTTAAATTTTCTTGCTGCAATTATTTAAACGACAACAAAGCGCCTAGCAGTCGCACATAAATGAAGATTGGTCAGCTTGATGTTGCACTGCATGATAACTCACAATAAGAACCAGACATGCGATAACTAGATAAGTTTATTTGTCGGTTGATTGTGTTGTGTGCTTGCTTAGTAGTTCGGGGAGATGTTGAACCCGGTTGTTTGAGTGGTTAGCTATTTGGCTGGATTACTGAGCAATGCAGTTCCAACGGAATGTTGCTACACTGATTTTATGACGAACATGAAAAAACTAACATGTCATAGTGGCGGACAACTAGCGTAATACTACCATCAGCAATATTGCTCATGAGCATTATCATCATAGAGCTTTGACATTTAGTTTGCTTGCTAACACAAATATACAGCATCCTGCTTTCAATACAACACCATGGACATTAATTGAATGAGAGTCGCACAGTCAATCTCTTGCATTACGTCTCATCAAGAATGAACTACAGACAATAATGATTGCATTACGTCTCATGACAGAGAATGAGAAATACATGTACTTCACTTATTCCAAATCGAAATACAAAGGGTTTCTATTATACGGAATGTTTGCACACGTTCGATAGATTGCTGTCTTTGTTGCCAATCATTTGTTCGTTTTTGAATTGGGAGTGCAAAACAAACTGATTGATATTATTGTCCCTGATTAAATTTTCTGTCACTATTCTTCTAGACATTTGCCATTAAAATATCCCAGTCATTCATTGATATGCTCGTTAATCTAGGCTACTCTGTGGTTTGTTTATTCAGTTGTTTGTTGACGTTTTGAATCGATATTTTGGGGGCACTTTATGTTCTGTCTGCGTGAACATAAGTAGAATTATAAGGAGAACATGTGTTAAAGACGGGGCCGTGTCTATACAATAAACAAATATGCACAATATCAAACGCTTGTATGAGGATGATCTTAGACTCGGCCGCTAATACTCCAGCGCCGAGCAGTGTGTTGCAATCAAATACATAGCCGAGCTTACGTATGGTAAAATAAAGTATAACTGCAAATGCACATCATGATCTCCCCAGCATGTTCGCTACCTGATCACGCTCCTTTAGATCTCACCGTTGTGATTGTGAAAATACTTCATCATGGACGATGACAATCACATGTATATAACCAGGCAAGTCACGTTATCACTAGCAAACTGGTAAAACGTTTCGAGCCCCTCCAAGGGTAAAATCTGTAAGCAAAGCTGATTAGCATATCAAAGACAATGTAAGCTTATGCAACAAAACGCTAATGAAATTAACTGAGCAGGATATTGTTTGTTTTGATAATACACGGGAACGATGTATGAATTTGTAAGATGATCATACTGCTTTGTCAGAACACCAATTGAGCATATTTACATTTACATGTTAGTAAACTGCACATTAGAGTCGGTTATCTTGCAAACTGTACGGCCACGATATAATCGCCAAACGTAACTCTGTGTATGGTTGCGATTCAAAACCTCCACCTATGCAGTTATGAAACACATTTTTTAGCAATTTATATTATTCAACAAACGGTAATTAATTACACGTTCATTTTTGATAATGGTACTTTCATGTTTCGATCAATATCGCCAATACAATCGAGTACAACTCTCAAAATAGGGGTTCTACTGGTGTGGATTGTACTTAGCATTAGATGAAATACTGAAGGGACCATTAAAGCATTGCTTGGGAACCAACTATAGTACTTATGACATCATCCATAATGTTTTTATGTTTGCTGCTTATGTATTGCAAAATGCTGATGACGGCAGTATCCAGGTATCAATTGCCAATTAGCTGATGACAAATGGCGGGGCTTGAGTTACTTTGACATAGTTAAGTGATGAATAGGGCAGCCTCGATCAATCAACGTTGTCTTATAATGTCTGAAAAGCTAAACAGTGCAATGGTTTACCGCAAGAAACGGCCCACTTATCATTCTGTCATGGCCTTTGCAAACTTTTCCTATCTCCATGCTGTCGACATAATCCTTTCAGTGAGCTTGTGCGATGAATATTAAAGATGTAATCGCATCGTGTGTTCGTGTGATTGATGGACAGATACGCCGGCCATTTTTGATTCCTCCTACTGAACTATTAACAAATACAACCACATTGTTTGACCAGGCAAACGAAACAACAACCCAGAGGAGCAATAAATCATTCATCAGTGTAATAAACATGCTACATTAACGCAGGGCACTACTGCCAAATAGAAAATCTGTTTTCACTGTTGGTAGGAAGGATGTTGATTTGTGCTCTGCGCTAGAATTTAGTTATTTGTTTTTTTTCTTTCTTAGATGTACCACTGAATAGTATTTTATGTGTCTATTTGTTGGCTAGTTTAGTCTATTGGTTGAGTTGGTTTGATGGTTAGTTGGTTGGTTTGAGGGATGGTCTGTTGGTTGGTTTGATAGTTAGTTGGTTGGTTGTTTGGATTGTTGGATGGTTGGATGATTGGATGGATGGTGGGATGGTAGATGGTTTGTTGGTTGGTTGGTTGGCTGGTTGGTTGGTCGTTAGTTGTTTGTTCGATGATCGGTTGGGTGGTTGTTTGGTTAGCTGGTTGGTTAGTTGATTGGTTGGTTGGTTGTTTGGTTGATTGGTTGGTTGGTTAGTCAGTGATTCGTTTGTTGGTTGGTCTCTCAGTTGGTAAGATGATC
This sequence comes from Urechis unicinctus, assembly GCA_034190875.2. Taxonomy (NCBI): domain Eukaryota; kingdom Metazoa; phylum Annelida; class Polychaeta; order Xenopneusta; family Urechidae; genus Urechis; species Urechis unicinctus. Next base: position 12,327,896 of record CM067343.1, on the reverse strand, counting down.
GAACCGTCAGTCCAGCATAGGCCGGCTGGATGCGTGTCTCGCATGTTGGCACACTTATCTATGTTTGGCTGGTTAGTTCGTTGGTTGGTTGGAGGGTTGGTTAGATGATTGGTTGGTTGGTCAATTGATCGATTGGTTGGTTGATTGGTTGGCTGGCTGGTTGATTTGCCGGCTGGCTGGTTAGTTTGTTGGTGTGTTCGATGGTTGGTTTGTTTGTTGGTTGGTTGGTTGGTTGGTTGGATGGTTCATTGGTTTTTTTTTGGTTATTTGCTTGGTTTGTTGGCTGGTTGGTTGGTTGGATGGTTGGGTGGTTAATTGCAGGATAGGTTGGTTGGTTGGTTGATAAGTTGGTTGGTTCGATGGTTGGTTGGTTGTTTGTCTGGTTGCTTGATTGGTTGATTGATGTTTGGTTGGCTGGTTCCATGGTTGGTTGTGTTGGTTGGTTGGATATTTTGTGAGTTGGTTGCTTTTAAGTTGTACTTTTTACCAAGCATGCTTAATTAACAACCATCTTTCAAGTCGATCGATCGCGAGAGCTTTAAATGAAGCATTGTGTAATACGTTAGCATCTGTCTTGCTTATTTGTTGGTTTGCTTTGTTTGCTTTTTTGGGTTTGTTGATTTATGCAGTTGCCAAGTTCCTTTTACGCGGCTTATGGGCATAGCATTTTATGATCAAAATCTTACACGGACAGAGGTGGTGAAATCTTATCAAGATGGATACGTCTAGTGAGCTGAGTAGTGACTTGATTATACACCAGACTTTGTAATCAGATACTCACTGCGGACTATTTGCATGCATACAAACCTCAACCACGTTAATGTGGTGATTGATTATTTATCATGGTCTTATATGATGAACACTAACTGGTGCTAGCACATGAATATATCCTTTATTACATATAGACCCATCGCTTAAATTTGTGCTGCATATATTATATCTCCTCGGTTTGATATTGCCATCTATAAAATCACGAATCACATGTCTGAGCATTATCAATATTTATCAGTCTGCACACACTGGTTATTGTTATACATGTTACATAATGTCGGAACATTCTATCACAGAATTCAATGTTTGAAACGCTATGAGTTAATATATTTCACTCGCAAATACATAACCACAACATGTGACTGGACATATAAAAGCGTTGCTTAATATATTATTGAATTTAATGGAAAAAATGATTAAGCACAAACCCATTTCGTCTGTTGCTAGCGCGGATGGTAAGGCTCTACGTTTAAGCAACGTGAATATCCATGCGGTGCGCGTTATATATTCTTCTTTCCAATCATACCTGCAAGGAACTGATGCAATGTGCTATCCGGCCCATATCTGACATGCTATTTGAATATAATTGACTTTGTGCGAGCCACTGATGTCATTATCATTATTTTCTACTTGTGAAGTACATTGGGCAGTCATGGTTGTATACGTGTGTTATTCGATGCACATATCAATTCGCTAAATTTGGTCTTCAAATTTTGACACAAAATCTAGTCCAAACGTATAATCGAGAGACATTGTTTTGAGCGTAGCTATAATACACGGGGAGGTCACGGGGAGATTGTAAACTCTTAGTACCTCACTAAATAATTGTTCGAATGTGGAAAGGTTTACATTGTAGAGAGTTGATTTTAGCGCTTACTTTCGTTTCATGCGTTTCTTTGAAAAATACTTCATTAATACAAGCCATTTAGGTTGAAAACGGTGGTGTCAGTAAAATATTGTCATACTCGTTGTGCATTGCCTGGATTTCATATAAATGTCGATAATTCATATCTATAGTCTTATCACTGAATCCTTGACCGCGAGATGCATCTTAACAAGCGTGGTCGTTTAGTCGATCGATCGGCTCGCTGGTTAGTTGTTCGGCTTGTTAGTCTGTCTTTATGTTGGTTGATTGGTTTGTTATTTTGGCGGTTGGTTGTTTCGCTGGCTGTTTGGTTTGCTTGCTTGATTGCTGGCTTCGATGGATAGTCGGTTTTTGCAGAGCAGTAGATTTAGCATTATGTTAAACTTAAGCTGGTTAACCTAAATGTTACTGCAGGCTATAAGTTAATCTAATGAAATAGAGTGGCAGATCAAAGTTGTTCCACGGGAAAGGGTGCTGCCTTGACTAACAACATTAGGGATGTGTGCAGTACTGCTGTATGCTTTATGCGGTCCCTACTTGTTGTGTTCACCTACATAGATGAAGATCCATTTTGTATGTGTGTGACAAATAAAAATCGAGGAGCCATGAATCGTAATTTGATAATAGCAATTGCTGTGTATGCATTGTGACTCGTATTTCAAATCATGGTAAAGAAATGTTTTCTACTCATCCATTTCATTAATTTCCCGATGAGCCAACTGAGCCAATGGATGTAAATTGATCCTGAAATACTCAACGCACATCGTCATGTACATGAGGTGATCTGTGTGCAAACCTAATACAAAATAAGCCGTCTTTTAACTGCGACAGCCGGTTTAAGTAAAACATATGTCCAATCATGAACGCAAGTTTTTCATTAAAACCATTGACGTTAATGCTAATTAGTACGAGTTGTCATGTTTAATAACTTAGGGGTGAAGTAGTGTGAAATGATCATAATAACTAAATAATCCGATTAAATTGCTGAAAACTGTGTTTTGGTTAATATAGAATTACTCCAACTTATTGTAATTAAATAAGGCTTTTTTAATTCTTGCAACTTGTGAATACTCTTAGTGAAACGGTCAATGATAAATACCATATTTCTACATGATACAATAACAGAAATGACTTACTCTTTATTTGTATTTCATTAAGCCAAACGGATAGATTGTGATTAGGTCATGCCTCAGTTACTCAGTATGCGGTCGCTGATTTTGTCGACATTTGGCCGTATCAGCAGCGTGTGAAACGGTCCGTATTACAAGGAAACCAAATAAACATATAGTTTATGTATCAACAATTGCCATCAACATATTTAAACTTTGAGATATAGAATGTAACCACAGCGTATCGCCCCTAAAAGTACTTTTAACCTTAAATGTTCGAATTGGGCTCGGTTCAATGATTATATTGAATCTCCCTTTTTCCCCAAAACAACGCCATAAAAGTACGCTAACCGCCAGATGGATTGAAAGCACGCGCAGTACTGCAGACAATTTAGTAGTGACAAGTCTGCGATTCTAGATTTGTTCTGAGACCAGACTCGGGCCAATAATTAGCAGACATGATATGCAGGCTAGGAGAAAAAAATCGACCAAACAACGGAATAACAACGAACAGCTTACATCTCCATCCTTTTGATAAATGGAGACCTTAAACTATAATCGAATGTTCACTTCGCTTGTTTAAATCAATGCTCACCATAATACATTACTGACCCTTTATTACTTGCGTTAGCGATATCTTAAACTGTTCTATATTTAGCTTATGCATTGTCTTCCACCTACACACCCCAAAACGCTTATAACCAAAACCTCTCTTTATGACATTGAAAAGTGAGAGAAACCCAAGTGGTATCATTCAGCTTGCAGCTGTCACGTACCTAAAATCGGGTAATGAATGCCGAATACTCACGTGCCGGTTAGCGGAAAGTTTCTGTTGGCAATGCGCTGAAGCGATGAATAGTTTTCTGCATTTCAATGCAACCAAAATTCATGATATGTTATGATGTGTGAAAGCACCACTTTTTTCCAATATTGTTTATCATTTATGCTCTTGGGTAGGATTTCTGAATCTGATTTATTTATTCCTTATATATCTATGAACATATATTGGGCGTTACAAAATATGTGTTCGAAATTCTCACAGACCGCTTTAATGCTGCATTACATACTCTGATCATCAAAATATTCCATGCCATTATTACCTACCCAATTGATTATTTCGTCCTAAACTGACAAGCTAGTAATTACAAACTATTTCTAAGACTTAATATATGTACGTGTCACAACCTCAATGGTCCATTATATGTTCTATACCGAGAGCAGATACACCACGATATGCATTATAAAGCGCCATGTTACTTGCATCGATAAATAAACCAGCAGCTTAGGTTAAAAAACTAAATCCGCTGTCAAAGAAAAACTGTTTTCTCACTAACCTATTATTGAAGAAAAGTCCATGGTGCGGAATCGATATTCTGGATACCCACTGGGTCTAATTGATTTCTATCGGGTCACCTTTCCTATTGTTCATGTAATCACATAGTGGCCTTAGCGCTAATGTACTATGCAATGCACAAAGCAACATTTACGGTTATTGCACCTTTATCTCCCCAGAGAGTCGTTACCAAAGACGTTATATTGTCTTCCATGTGAATACCAGATGATGGTTACATGGGTGGGGGGGAGAATTCATCAGCTACCGTCGCCAGAATATATTACACGAATAGCAACATTTCGCATGTACATTCGCGTGGTAAATGCTGGTGATTGATTTTGGATGATAAGGATTTATAATTGTCGTAACAATAACAATTACATAACAATTTGACTGATGATTAAACATTTCGTTCGAAATTGATCGCCATCAATACAACATAGTACGATCTTTATTTTGTTCCAGAGAATTTGGCAAAGCTGCTAGATATGGCCATTGTTAATCATATGATCAATTCCTATGTGATATTTGCAAACAGCTCCTGTATTAATGGCTTTGATAACTGACATAACGTGAGGGGAAATTAATGAATTTTTTATGCGTCTACGCGTTTTGTTGGTATATCAGATAGGGCAAGTCAGTTAAGAGAACGTCGTTACAGTAAATCAGCCAATAGCCATTCAACATTTTGCCAACAACCATCCTACACAAAAAAACAAAATATTCTAAATATACCACATCTTCGTGTGATTAAACTTATAGCTGAGTCCCAAATATCCAACTCATCATGCTAGGCATGCTTACATACAGTAACTTAGCTAATCCATTGTAAAACTAATCAACAAGATATATTCGTCCTCCGCAAGTTGCGTTATTGCTAATTGCATTTGTCAATATTCTTGTCGTATTTGCTGGCACCACAAATGTGCATTTAACGACTATCAGTCGAATTATTGCCTGGTTAATGTACTGATTGTATATTTCAGTAGACTGTCATAGAAGTAAGTACATTTCGTGGAATCATACAGCTAGTATTACAACCGGGCAGTTAGGAAAAGATATACTCCAAACAAAATAGACCAAATATGCTTACTGCTGCGCTAACCCAGTCCATATATTCTCACAATTGGCTTCATAATGACATAAGTAAAACGCTAATATTGAAAATCATTCCATTCGCATCTGACGATTTGGCTTTATCACGATGCAGTTTCTATTATTTCAACAATTACAAAGCGTTTAAGAAATCTGATCGTCTATCAAATAAGTCGAATTTAAATCCAGCTAGATCTGACTACAGTCGTTATATGGTTTGTAATGCGTTTCACAACGATAGCGGACATCTGCTCTGTCGCTGTGCCGTGTCACATCAGGTACACCAATGGGCCTGCTGCTTGGCGAGTATGTAAGCATACAATTAATTGGATATGTCTTAAGGGCTCTTGGGTCTTTATAGACATGGCTTGCCTTCCTACTTAGAATAAACAGCGATATTCCTTATTATAGTCATCATTAATTACAGACACTATAATAGTGTTTCTTATGCAACCATTGCAGCCAGTCATTCGATATCCAAATTACTTTTTCCTGCAATGCACTTGACCTGAGTCAAAATATCGAGAACAGAAGATGCATGAGATTAACGAACAAAGCTATTGTGAACTACGGTTGTTATTCATAAATAACACAGAAATACTTAGGAAATTATTTTCTTATCAAAGGATGTTCATTTTTCCATTTGTCTCTGTACATATTGGGTTGATAGATTATTTAAGGAATATAGCACATGAATTGCGTGGCTAGTTCGTCATTCTCTTCAAACTTTGAAATATCTATGGGCTAACGCAGCCAGGATAAATCATGTAACAACCCTTATAAACATCTTCTCCCTTTTACATCATGTTTGGCAATAAATCGCGCAATCAATATTCATTTGATACGGGAAACCGACTTCCACGTGACCTGTGTCAAAATGTATCTTACAAGAGAATCTACGCACGGTGACGCAGGTTATTATACATCAATGGACTAGCTCGTTGCGTGTATAATTATATATCTGGCAAGCTTGTGATAAGTGCTTATATTCATCTATCCAGAGTACTGACTATTTTGTGATATGTGTTGACATATTAATCTGACAGAAGGGCCGCTTTTCTAGTAGCGTGTATCAGCGCTACAAGATACACTTCGATTTATCTTCTGAAGTGCGATCTCACAAATATCTAAGCTTTCTGTCTCTCTCTGTGGCCACTTATCTCTTCAATGAGTGATACATACGTCGTCGTGTGAGTGTTCATGAGACGTTCTGGAAAGTACAACAATAGAATCAAATGTGGTTAGGACGTGGGACTCTTGTCGGGACGTAGGTCTATTTTCTTGTCGGTCATACATCAGAGATCCACCATAGATCATACTGCTCCTATGCGAATGTCTATTCCCTCCCTAGCCTGCTTACATGCAGTCTACCCTGTCTCTACAGCGTTCTTATGAGTTCCAGCGCCGTACCTCGGCGTTCCCGACACTTTTCATTAAATTTCCGATGTCGTCATACCAACGCAAAGACGTGTAAGTGTGACAGGCCTTATACTTAAGTTTGTAAGTACCCTACTAATATCTTACAAAGCAGTTATATTTCGGGAAAGGTGATTAACGCAGCGATTCTTACTGCATGACCAGCGAATGTACAGGAAACCATTGCTACATTGAACATATACAGTCATATACAATCATACAATGCGATATGCAAGCGACCATTATTTGGATATAGTTAAAGTCGATATACATTAGCAAAATAATGGATTACAGGATGTGTGTGAGCGACAACATATTGCATATTAGTCATTTCTTTACCAGCATATGGTTCACCCAATGCATACTGCTACAATTATACGCAATATTTTCATGAACACCGATTCCATGCTAGCAGTGGTCCACAACATGCGCTGCCAGAACAACAAGCGCACCACAATAGGCAGACATGTTACTTACTCTGAACAAGTAAATATGGAAATCCAGGGACAATTGATGTTCGGTCTGAGCTAAAGCCCTTAACCTGCACACTGTAAAACGTCAGTGATGTGGAAGAAATACTTTGGATACCCACATCGCCTCGTTGATTTCTATCGGGTTAACTCTCTATTGTTCAAGTAATCACATACGGGTTCGATGGTAAATGAACTATCCAACGAACAAAAAAAAAAAATGAATGGTTATTGCGGCTCTGCCTTCCCAACAGTCAGTCACAGAACACACACTTTTGAAAAAGTGGATCCTTTGAGATTTTCACTGTTGGGTAGACATCAAGGTCAGTCAAAACCATTTATAGCCTGTCGGTGATTTATTGAACATTATGATACACTAACGATCGTGATTTATCTTTGCTATCATCTATCACAGACTGGCTCGCGCTCGCGACACTTTTCTCAAGTGCAAATGGCACGCTTTCGATGACACTTTAAACTATACCATTATTTGTACTAAATATTGCATATTTTGCAGATTGTATACTATATAGTACTATGACAAGACCCATATGGTGCGGTCGCCTTATTGAATTTCATGATAAACGCACTTAACCTTCAACGATGCCCAAAGATGTATACATAATTGACATGTCTTGGGACATCCAACTGAATATCGCTATCTTATTTTTATGCCATTGCACAATTTCAAATAATAAGCTCATAAATAATCCAATTAATGAGATTGGATATAACTTATTGTGTACAGATCCGTTTTATCTGGAATATCGTTAATAATACGCATGGAGGACACGGTTGCAGATTGTCCCGAAGACCAGAATGAAAGAAGCTTAACTACACATCTATTCACCATCCATGGGACAATATATTATCTTAGCTGTATGAAGTTTTGCAGAAAGCTATTAAGTGAAGAGTTCGCTAGTAAAACGAAAAAGGCTTTTAGATTAAGAACAGTGTTGAAAGAGGAACATCAGAAAATAGATTGAATAATCTCTGTCTACATATAAATATTCGGCGACGATAAACGTATGTTTGGTTATTAGAGAGCGAGTATGGGCAATTGAATGTAGCGTATGATTTTACCTGACTTGTCCGGGTTGATACATCTGCAAGGTGCCGACAGCGGAGGAACACTCAGTAATACAGAGGGGGAAAGGAAGGAATTATACGTCAAAAAGTACGCGATTAACCTAAGCTTGGATTTATAATTATTACCTATTCTTACATCAACGGCTACACAATAATGAAACGAAGACTAGTGAATCTGAGCATGAATTCCAACATGGAAATTTTTATAAGCGAGTTCTTATATACAATAGATTACATATACCATGCCGGAAAGGATACGCGACTGAAGCGTGGCATTCTCGATTTCCCCATAGCCTCATCACTTGAGTATCTACTTGAGTATCTAAGTAGATTATGAACCAATAGTTTAACCGCCCACATCACCACACTCGCCATTTCAAGTCGGTCAGGTCACATGAAGCGTTGTGTAGCCATTAAATTCGCATTACTAGGTGTTGGGCATCTGTGGATCTCTGAAGCAATTCTAAACAATGGGTTGATATATCAGCTATTGAAGAGTCTTTGCACGAGATCAGTGACTAACTTGTTAACGTAAATAACCTGTACATAACTAAGGTTGATTGAAACTTTTCATTATTCTAAATAACGTCAATCAGAGCTTATTAAATATTCAAAGGAGGTGATTATATCAGCATTTTACCTGCCGTATATTCGTTAGTAATACAACCGCGTAATGTTTGTGATTCTCATCTTATTTCAAATTATTGTTTATCACTTGAATGCAATTTGTGAGATCGAGTAATTGCTTAAGGCAACCAGTGAATATGCTGAAGCTGAAAAAAGTCAGCCAGTGTATTCATGTTGTCTACATGATAACACGTCTTTTTTCGACATGTTAATTGCTAAATATATGTGTTAACTGCACTGAAATATATGCTTAATGTACACTCTGCTACTTTATCAAATCATTTGTAAGCTTAACTTAAGCTGTCTTTAATTTAATGTAACCAGACGTCTGAGTGGTCAGGGTAAATACAGACTTGGAGAATTAGCTATCTGAGCACTCATTCGTTCAATATTTACGATGTGTTTATATCTTCATTATATCAAATATAGCAGCATCAATGAGATCAACGTTAAAACAGTAATCCGCCTCTTCCTATATTGATATACATGTTGTTTATCGCAAACAATTTGATTGCTTGGATATGTTTTGCTCGCCTTTGAAATCGAAGCATGTGGGCGCTTTCAATATACAATTGCTGTAACACATGACCGACTTGACTGAACAGCTTACGTTTTGCGTCGCGGGTGCTACAAAACGCACTATCTACCTGGGCATCAGCTACGCGACATCTGCCCGGGCGACATTTTGACAGCCGCTACTACAAGCAATGCATTATTTCACGGATATTGCAGAGCCAGGGCACAAATCAACTGCGCAAAAAATCTAACAACTATGAAATCAATATGATTGACTAAGCGATCAACTGACCAACACGCATATCGATCAACTAAACAATCAACCTGCCAAACCAGTCCATCAACAAAAACAAGCCATTCAACATAATAATTATTTAACTAATCATTTATTAAAGTAATCAACTACGCAGCGAAATAGCACACCAACTGACCAATAACCGTACAATAAAGCCAATCAATTGTCAAAAGTAATTTATTAATAAAAAAGTAATTCTGTGCGTTAATACAGAATGCTTAGAATTCGAAAAAAGGCTTTATTATCCGTTTCTTAAGTTCACTAACGAATGTAATCGTTAACGTTGATGGCACGGACTTTTGGGTGCATTGAAATGAAGAATGCGTGGCGTTTCACTCAGAAAGCATACGACGCTATTCCTTCTTCAATATTCACCACACATGATCGTTGAAAGGATTATGTCGACGCGTGGAGGAAAGGACATTTTTCAAATACCACTGTAGAATTCTAAGTGGACCTTTTCTCACAGTTTAATGTACAGGTTATTATAGACAGTAAGACTGCGATGACTGATAGAGATTGTCTTTTTCATCACATGATTTTGTCAAAATCAACGCATGCCACATAATCTAGTAGCAGTGATCGCCCCGCGCTGCCCATTAAATGAAAAATATCCTCTATCTCTACTCTTTGTTGACAAATGGCAATATTATTTATTTTTCTCGGGATAAAGTGGTAATATTTTACATAAGTACATAGGTAGAACTTAGAATCGTGACACTACAAGGTAATGATCGGGTAATTCATTTACGTTTGGCGATGGTATCGTGGCCGTGGATGTATGTATACTAACCGTCTATTAGTTATAAAATGATACCTCGCAAAGGTAAATATGGTCAATTGGTTTCTGACCAAGATACACAGCCATCGGTTAAAACGATATAATGTTTTAAGAGTCCAACAAATATACTCGGCATGCAATCTATTCATATCATATGCTCATCTGAAGACGTGTCATAGTTGCGCAAAATCGTTAATTGGACAATTAACAATATCTAAATTTGAACGACGCTTTTCTCAGGAACTAATTGTCCATTTATTTGTGTTGCATTGCTGCCTAGCTATCCTATGTCAATGTATTACGACAAATAATAACAACAATTTGTTAGTCGGCTTCTATATTTTCAAGTCGAAGGATTCTACATAGATGAGATAACAAAGCGGACAAGACTTTTGAACGTGGCCCGCAAAATCAATTCACGCCCAAATAGGCGATTAGTCAATCTAGATTCTTGATATCTATTCACATCTTCTGTAGATAAAACAGGCAGAATTTATAAGCATTCTGGACATGGTGTCGCAGCAGTAAATTGCATTTCGCATGTAAGCGTTACATAAGCATCTAATGATTATTGATGTGATTTTCGTAAAATGCGTAAAAGCGTCCACAATCCTGCTTGATGACTGATCCATTAGCAGATGACGTCAGTAGATAACAGCTAACGGGTTTGTAATGATCTTTGCACACATACATGGTCCATGTGTGCGTAGCTGGGTCGAATTGCAAGTCCTTCAAATTGCGTATAAAACTAAGAATATGATGTGTGACTCATCACATTAGAGTTGTATATATTTTGTTCATCCTATACGTACAATCAATGCATGTTATAATTGCTGAATAAAAAGCATCGGTTTCAGTCGCATCAACAGAATAGTTTTATTGCAAAAAAACATCGAAAACTCGATAACTTTTGTCTAATTACACTGCGATGACTCAAGCAATTTTTAATTGAGTTGAATTCTTTATTCAACGATCAGTTCGTTGTCTGGTAATAGACTGCATGATACCCCACATAGGTGATCAGATTTGGTGGAAGATTCAAGTTGTTGCGTAGAATTTTTTTCCAATGTGTTGATAAATACTTAGGCCGTACATATGTATGCGGCAGCGCCACCTTCTTGGAGCTACTCTTTATAACCTATTGCCATTGTGAGAATCTAGCCACAGGACCGCTATTGAAGCTAGAGGCAATAGCCCTGCATCAAACTGGGACATGACTGCAAATGTTACATTTAATAGGGGGTGAATGATCTTAACTACTCCTGTTCCTTTGCATGGCGTCACATTGTAATATATAAGTGGTGGATTGGCATCGCTATTCTACCTGGGTACTATTGCCACCGAGATAATATGTTAAAGTTAGATCACCGTAAATAAAAGATTATTTTTTTGCTATATTAATTCGCTGCTTGTTGCAGACTATTTGACGGTTGTATCTGAGCATAGAGTCAAAGGCAAGTTCTCTAGAATCTTTCTATGGAACAGAGATCATAATATAGTTTGGTGCGAGAATGCGACCTTGTTTCACACGATTGGTTATGTATGTGGCTGTGATAACATCCCGATCAGCCTGTACTTAGACTCCCTTCGTGAAATGGAAGGACGATGGCTATGAAGCACTGTGGAAAACCCTATAGAGCCATTATCTTCCAGAGCCCCTCGCTCTGTCAATGTGTTTGGCAAGGTCCCGGAAGATGACATACCTCGTGATAGCGCACTATAATAAACATTCAATCACTTTTGGTCCATTGTTAACGCTTGTCACATGTGCGCAAATCTACAGACTTACAATGAGAAGGGTTATCTCTTTTTTGTTGTGAGCCACAAACGCTTGTACAGTTACAACCTGATCACATTGCTCCCATAACTATAACCTGGTATGTTTGAGGGGTGACCCCACGTTAAAAGTTTAATACGCATCTATGGACGCTACATAAAACATAGCGAGTGAAAGTGCTGGAATAATTACGCCACAAACATTGCAATTACATTGTAGTATAAACGACTGCAGCTTTTACACATCACAGCATTGTCGATGTGAGGGCTAAACACAATTAAATGCTATGTACCATGACATATTATAAAGCAAGCTTGAGGGTTATGTCCGCGGTTAAAAACCTAGCTCATTATTAATGAAGCCCACTATTTTCTAATAGCCAGTGACGTTATTTGCTGCTTACCATCGCATAAATATTCATTTCCAATTTACTCACAATGCAGGACAGCAACAGCGGTAACCTAAAGCTACCACGATAAACCATGCCATGTGGCCATTAGCCACTGGCAAGTGCTAGTTGGATTTATCAATTTATGAATGTCGTAAAATTCAGGCTGTGATATGAATCAGCTTTACATATTTCCTCGCTAACAGTATTGTTGTGGTAGGTATTACGCAATGCAAATACACCCCGCCTTGCCGTATTCATATATACGTGTGTGTACGCGTTCGGTCGATTGATATCAATGTGTTATATTTTACTGGGAGTGTACCACATCAATCACATATGTGTGTTTACCAGTGTCATAAACTCCAAATGCTCGTGTCGCTAATGTGATTATATATTTTGTCGAACTGCCTTATTCGTACAATATCGTCACATATACACGGTAATCAAGAGAATGTTCGGGCGATGAAAACTGTGATAATGCATCAGTTCATATACAGTCATCCAATTTCTCAGCTATAGACTGGCTGTTGCAAGTGTCAATGTGGTAGTTTTTGCAGTTATCTTGGTGAGAGCAAACTTGGGTCGAATGCGATCAATATGAGATTACTTTGTGTACCTTCACCGACGACAAAATACAACCAGCTTTTGTCATTTTACACCCAAGCAATTGTCGATGACAATTGACAAGAGTCCACGTTGCGGTGTTAACTCTTCGGCTAAAATTATTCTTAAAGGATGTGTATTCATTTTTGGCATGAATGCATTGTCTCAGTATGGATCTTTTCATGATTGCATTGTGAACAACACTATAATAAGACCTAAGCCAATTTCCACCTCAGTGTATTTACTTGTCTTGGTGACCGTGACCTTTTCTGGTGTGCAAGTTTCATATGCAGCGGTCAAATCTGCGATTTGTGCAGCAATGAATATTCGATGTAATATTGCAATATCTTTGTAATATATCTTGAAGAGTGCATGACGAACGTTTATAAAGCAATTACCAATTCAAGGCACTGGCATATGCGTTTTCGACTCCGAGTCAATCTTTGCACTACCATTATTTAATTGCTGGCGGCGCAATTGTCTACATTTTGTTAAAACACCAACTGAGTGCTTCGGACAATTCACTTCACCAAATCCATCTTTGATGCATTTACCTTCACACTTTTTAACCAGTCAAGCTTTCCGTGTCATCAAAATAATTACCAAAATAGCAATTAATTTTACTCTTGGACATCTCTGACAGAACCTCTCCAACTGACCATAAAGTACTTGATGATGATAGACAGATAGATTCCATTTTAAATCCGTTTGTACTAGATGAACTCTTTCTCATCCAGGCTAAGCCTTGATCAGGCACATACCATGATTTCACGGGAAGCCAAATAATGTATTTAGACAGCATAATCAAACATGAACGAAGTGTCCAATCGCATCACGTTCAATAATGAATTACGATACAATATGTTCGACAATTGTCTATTGTACAAGTGACATAGAACTGTTATTTTCGTGCCGACAATTAGCTACCTCCACACACATTGTTATTTTATCCACAAAATATTGAACATTGCTTGTGGTGGCAGTAAGGCATACAAAAGCAATGGTATATATGTTGGCGTTTGGGGGGAAATAAAACCTTCTTTAAGTTCCGAAATATGCATAAGAGCAATCCTTGCGGTATTTTGTAGGAGCATTTCGCATGTCACTCGCACAATTCTTTATTTAATCATATTTTTTCAAGTGAAGCGATAGATGACGATATTGTGACGACGAGCGAAAATGCAGACCAAGTGGTAGCATAGTGTTTGCACTTTCATGTCCAATTGAGAGCTGGATGTACCGTGCAGCCAGCAAAGAATTAAAACTGGTAACTAAAGAAGTATTGGCCAATCCTAACAAGCGCTCGGTGGACCACTTGGAAATGGCGACTAATTCGGGGTCTGCCAGCAGCTGGGCAATTAAGATCAAGTCACGTTGGGTTGAGCGACTCAGATTGATTGCCAATGGCGTATAGTCGGGAGTGTCAAACTGACAGAGGCTATTCACATCTTTCAGTCAACAATAACTATCTTCGTTTCTTTCTCGCCCAATTTTGGCCATATTTTCTTTTTTCCATATTAAATGTAGTAATTCATTTAGCGAGTTCGTGTGGTGAATATGGACGAGACAATAACACGATAAGCAGCTGTGATTAATACTCATTGAGGCTTTAATACCAGTTTCTAGGCACGACCATTTTTATTTTGCTGTAGACTAAACTGCATTTATATTGTCCTGGTCTTTATTAACACACCAAGCTTATAACTTCTCCGCAGTTTCATGGTTATCTGTTCTTTTGTAAGTTCAATCCCAGCATGATTATGTCGATGAATACGCCGTAGGTGGCCTGTTTGTATGTTTTTGCGGTGGTCGTTTGGTTGGCATGTTGGTAGATTGATTGACAGTAATTTCTTAGTTGTTTGCTCGCGACTTTATGCAATACTTGACGATCATTCAAGGTATGCATGGCCGCAGTTGCAGCAGGTCAAGAAAGAAGAATTTAGGTTACATTACATGCTGATTGATTGGTTAGTTCTTGGTCGATGGATAAGTTGGTTGGATGGTTGTTAAAATGATTGGTTGTTTGGTTGTTAAGTTGGTTGGATATTTCGTTGGCTAGTTGATTGGGTCGTGGTTAAATTGGCTGATCGGTTGGTTGATGTGATGTTTGGCTAGTTGGTTGGTGGTTAAGTTTGGCTGGTAGGTAGGTAGATAGGTAGGTTGGTTGGTCGGTTAGCAAGCTTGCTGGTATATCGGTGTTTGCTTGCTAGCACGCATGCTTGCTTCTGGAGTTTAGTTAGTTGGAAGGTTTGTTGGTTGATTGGTTGGAGGGTTGGATTGTTGGTTACTTGATTGCTTGGTCAATCTGTTTGCTAGCAGACTGGTTGATTGGTTTATTAGTTGATTGGTATAGTAATAATTTTATTGATTAATCTACCTAACATTGAGAGGATGTGGTAACACTTGATTACATCAAACGTTTGCTAGAAACTTGTTCTGCGACAAAATCAAGCAAAACATTGGCTTTCCGGCAGATCTGCACGGAATTAAGGGCTTCTTTTGCATGATTCCATACGAATGTTGCTATTAGATCATATTTCAGATTCTTGTACTTGTCTATAAATTCGCTAATAAGATGGCACCAACGCACCTCAAATATCTTATCGCTCCTTGAATTCTAGGAAAAGAATTGAGATCGGCTATCGAACGCTTACTGCTGGTTACTTTTATGTTGTCAGCAGCGGAGCAGCAACGGAGCAGGAGCGGATTTTTGGTGTTGCTGGACCAATCTTGTGGAAAAACCTTCCAAGCTCCCTGAGACATAAAGACGATGTAAAAACCTTGTTTTTTGCCGAATATTTTGAGGCTTATGTATGCACTTAGCAACTAGACTGTGGAATTAACGCTACACAAAATAAATAATTATTATTAGTAGTAGTAGTATCATCGGCATTGGTAACACAGCCTTGGTTGTTGTTTTGTCGTCATCGTAAATCGTTTAACAACACATTACATACAAATACATCATAATTTTGCTTGCAAATATCTATCTTCGTTTCTTTCTCAGTTGTTTGCAAGGATGGCCCCCACAAAGAGAAAGATGATCCTATCCAAAGCAAAATTACACTGACTTGGCAGTGAAATTGGCTTAAGCCCGAGGGTGGATATAACTCGTTGCGATAAAGTTATACCTCCGCAAAGGTCAGAGAGTGTAACCAAAGATGATTCAATAATGAACCAGGCTCATGTGCTACAGAAAGATTCAACAAAAACACCTACATTAAACCCGTAAGTTCAGTTATTCTTGGAGTGACATTCCCAAAAACGGGCCAGACTTTAATAGGGCGTTATTTCGAATGGGTTCCAATAAGATGTTATAAACTGCCTGCGTGACTATATCGTGGATAATGAGAGAAAATTCCATCTTGTATTATTGAGGAACACAGTTATGGAAAACACGAGCGGATGTGGATCACTCTTCGTTGTGTCAAAAGACAGCCACATTCATTTGCCACCTTAATTTTGTCTTAGCTGTCAATCATGCACCATCAATCTATAAATCGCTATGCATGCATTTAAATGAGGCTATTTACGTGTTACATTAATTGCAACATATGGTCAAGTGCTTGTTATTTCTTATTAGCGGAAGCGTTTCGTCTCGTGACGTTATTGCACAACTGATATACTTTCTAATACACTCAGTAAAAGTTCCCTTTTCATAATAAGTACCTCACGCAAACGCTAGGCGTGAACTTATGGAATGTCCATTATTTCTTTGACATTCACAATTGAAACGGCAAACTCTTCAGACTTTGTATGCACGCACAGCGCCTTTAAAGGATGAATGAACCGGAATCGCCGAAATTGCAACTAACTTAATTACATTCATATTTATTCAGTGTTTTATGAATGTAATAGCTATAGAATGGCTGATAGCTTTCATGACTAGATTACTCAACTGTTTAATAAAATGAGTACAAACATTACTGCAGCCACTATTGATATTTCTTTAAATTATAGTGAGTAGACAACTTATTTTGAATTTTAATTGGATATGTTTATATTTTAGAAATAGCATTGCTTTCCGCTCATATATATATAGATATATATATATATATATATATATATATATATATATAGATATATAGATATATATATATATATATATATATATATATATATAGATATATATATATATATATATATATATATATATATATATATATATATATATATATATATATATATATATATATATATATATATATATATATATATATATATATATATATATATATATATATATATCTATATATATATATATATATATATATATTATATACTTTTCTGGCATCAGCAATACACTGCGCAGAATTGTGACACCACTGAAGCATTTGAATGTGGCGAGGCCCGGATATCAATGATTACTAGAGCGTATACGAGCTTGTCAGAACGCAACATAGGGAGAAGTAGCAATTTATCAATTAGTATGGTGAAGCTTATAGTATTAATTGGAAATATGCCATTGAATAATTGCAGCACAGTATAATTGCTGCTTCAATGGTTAATATTTATCTGATAAATGAAATACTGACTGAGTTACCTATAGTCCGTCTATCGGAAAGTACTTGTCATGTGTAGCGCAGCGATTTGTTGTCGGTTCTGTGCATTGATCGCATTTCAGACAAAACCAATGGGAACTAGTTACGTTCTGGATGTTTGTTATGAAACCAAATTAACCCTGTGGATTTAGCCAAACCATAAAACATCTCACTTGACGTTTATCAGACTCAAATATTGAAGCTCTGTTAGTCGACAACTGTGAGTAAGCTTTACCAGTGTCATTAACTGTATCAATTCTATGTTTAGCAATATGAGCCTTTGTCACCAACATGCCGTCAGTTCTTGTCGCTGTTGTAAACCCTCAAATCATTACGCGTCGTGGATCTATCGTCGACTAATTGTGAATCAGAAAGAACAGAAATAGCTCCAAGCGCCATAGAATATATCGCTATTGGCTTCTGGCGTTCATACTTCATTTGGAATGACGCTCGGTGATATTGTCATTCATTTGAGGCTTATGCTCAAATTAAACGGGTATTTGGGATCTAATTAATCAGTGCCTTAATATACACAATGTGACGCCTGGTGTAGTTCCAGTGTTAACGGCCCGTCATCATGTAGATATTATATCGTTGTGCAGATTGAGATAGCGTCAATGATAACGCAGGCATACTACTTTAATCAATCCAGAGTAAGGCCTTACCATAATTTGAAATTTACAAATTGATGTAGTAGTTACACGAGGCATAAGCTGCATCTCAGTCAGAACATATTCAGTATGCAGACCATGATTTTGTCGATAAACCAAAACTGGTCGTAATAGACCTCGGCAAACACTCGCCTTATATATATATGCAGCCAAGCCGCATCGCTACTACACAGTCATTTTCTTTTACAACCACCATTCCTGCCCATTATCACATCACAACTTATGCATGTCGACTAACGCATCCTGATATGTTTGCATCCCATAGAGGTTCTGACGACCACACGTGGCATGAGGCATCAATTTCCTAATATTGAATGATCATCAAATATGCACACCATGCATAAGATCAAAAGCATGTCGTTAATTTTTCGCTAGTCTCATGTTTGAATTTCTACTGATATCATAACTATTAATTAGTCTTCGACGCCGAGTAATGAATGGGATCATATCTCAGATCTCACAGTTATCACACAGCTCCACACCTGATCTATTACAATGCCAAGCTTCCATCCAATTATTTACAGTGATTTAAAACATCGATCATAAACCTTGATGTGTTTACATTAATTTTCACAAACTGTCCTAATAACCTGATACAAACAAAAGCAAAATACTAGCAAAACGCCGATAAACAGCCATCTCACGCAGTTGATTAATATGGTCATCCGAATTGCTGCTGCCTGTTGCGAAATTTCATGTTGATTTAGGGTTCATCTTGACCTTTTCCAGTGCAAATGTTGCACCGCCAACCAACTGTATATATTGAACAGATATAACTCAAATGAAGCTAAACACCGTTAATACATAATATAAACAGTGGCAGAGATGTACTGTATCAAGAGACCGATTTTCGCTGTAAACTTATAAGCTTATAATTGAACAAATAGAACACGTGTTAGGAAATGCTAGAGCGCAATACATGGCGATTATTTCCAAATGTTCTAGGTGTGTTTGCTATCAATTTCTCCGCTGATCAAATGGTTTGACTAAGTCACGAAACAGTTCTTTATCATATAAGTCTAAAACGCTTTATACTCTTTGTAGTCTATGCATTTTAATTATCCTTTGTGGATAAACGTTAGCAAGCAATATGTAGCACTAAAATTACGTGGATGATTATTCGTTCTGGCGCTTGAAAATTATGTGTAACAACAAACCATTCATAATGAAGGTATCGTCGCTGAACAATATTACAGGCTTTTAAAATAAAGTGGAAAATATAAACACTAAATACTATATTCCCATAATAACTTTGGGAAATTGATAACTCTAAACCATAGGCTGGCGTGTTTTTTATCAATCAATAAATAGAAGAACATTCGTAATGAAGGTATCGTCGTTCACCAATATTAACGGGGAAGATCAATACACTTCCTACTATATTCCTATAATAACTTCGGTAAATAGATAACTCTAAACCATAGGTTGACACGCTCTTTATTACAATGATAGGGATAATATGTTTAATATCCTGTTAGGGATCGCTCTACGCATACAAAACGAGCACTTCGACGGTTGCATTATGATTGCCTGTTTTTGTGTGAGCAGCATTGCATCAGAATGCAGCTCCCATGTTTATTAGTGTTACCCCCTTTTAAATATGTGACTCACGCAACCCCATAATGACTGATTAATTTTTTGTTCATATGTTGCACCATCACCCTGTAAAGAAAACTAATCCACATCCGGGAGTTCTGTCGCCAATTTGTCAGATGCTAACAATGATCGACGAATTTTCCTTGTGACACATGGCATCAAGGATCGTTTATATATATAAATATAGACAGATTTACATAATTAGCAAGTCAAATATAGTCTCTTACAGTATTTATAGCGTTCCTCGCATGAATCAACATAGATAGTTGAGCAAGATTGTGACGAAAGGTCGGATAAGGGTCGCATTTTGCAAATGATTAATCTGCATGTTAACCTGGGGACAATGCATCTTTACAGATTAGAACACTTGATATGCCTTTCGCATTCAACTTTGCTTGTGCCTGTTTATCACGAGTTACCTACCAGCCCTTATTTTGCTGACTATTGTAGCGCCAAACAGCAAGCACTTGACAGTTGCATATTACATGTGTGACAGCACATAGCAATGTTGCATTCGGTGAAACAATTACTTTACTGCCACACCATTATAATGATAACATCTTCGCGGCAAAACAATAACCCTAGTGTTTTTAGTTAACGTAATGATTTGTTGATAAAATTATCTAACTAGACGTTCTATAGTTTATCTTGCCGATCATATAAAAATATTTATTTTGAAATGCACATTGTACGTGATATATTTTATATACTAGCCTGCTATAATTTTAGGATTTGAATTTGCTTTTTTTTTTGAAAATAGAATTATAAATAGAATAATCCTTAAGTATGGTGTGGTTTTATGAAAGACTACAAAAAGTAAAATGATGTCAAGCAAATATTTCATAAATTTGTTTGAAAAGGACTCGAATTTTATAGTCACAGCAATAATATTGTTTGCATCTTCTATTTACCTGCATATAACTATCAGCGCAATCAATACGCCTTCAGAGGTTGAGCGCCTAATAATTATTAAAAAAAATATGTTATATTTTTGTAAAAAGCTTATGTAAACATCGGTAACGCTTGTGGTGAAATGAAATTTTCGTATTAACGTATTTTTCTGCTTTCAATCGATACTAATAACAATTGACTCACATAATCCCGGGCTAATTAGAACGATGCAGTTTTCATTAATACTATGCTAACCAACCAAACAACCAACCATCGAACCAAACAACCACCATATCAAACCAGAAACCATCCATCTAATTATCTAAACAACCGACAAAACAACCTTCTAGCCAACCAACCGACTTATTCGCCGATTTCTCTCTTATATCAATATGCAAGAAGAAGATTTGGTTAAACTAAAACCCGTCTCAGGTACCGCGGTTTGAAATAAAGTGGGCAGTGAAATCACCATTTCATCCAAAATGAAATAAACCCCGTTTATTAGCTGATGAAAACCACAATTCATATGAGCAAAAGGAAGTTTGAAAGAGATGAACTGTAGCCTCAAGTGACTGATGCCCCACAAACCGAATCTTGATATATGAGTATCCTGCCGACGCTGTTTGATCTTCAGAGATCATTGACCGTTCATAATGTCGCCAAAACGATGTGCGCATTCAAACATTACTTTGAAGATGATTCTCTTTATAGATTGGCTACTGCATATCGATATCGGTTTTTGAGATTGCTTATTGACTGTAGCATTCTATTAGGTGCTATTTGAACCCATCCATTATCGGTTATGGTGTAGACATCGTCTAGCTGAATTTCGCGGGTATGCATACTGATCGCGCGCACTAAAATGTTTGTTTGTTAAATAGCACAACAACTTGCTATATACACGTTCCATTATCACGCCCTGATAAATATAATCTTACCTTAACATTCTTATTTTCAACTAATAACATATTACAAAGGAAGATTTGTTAATATCTTTTGTGTACCGAAAATGTGTATTTCCTATTAGTGCACCTGATTTCGACATGTCGAATAATAGCTTACTAGAAGTAATTGAACACGTTTGATTAGCACGACAGGAAGGCAGTACCTAAACCGCTAGCAGAGGATGTGATCATTGTTCCCGCTTCAAAATATCACCGCTCGAAAACCACTCAATGTTATTCCTGTTTCGATGCCTCTTTAGCTTGCAGACCAGAAAAAATAAATAAGATAGCGCTAATTTGTATGATAAACGTGGTTAGGTATGTTTTCTTTTGTTACAACGTCTTCCTTTTCGTTTTTAATATCAATTACGACGTTTTATTGATTTGTGCAAACGTGAACGAAAAGTGACCGCAAAATTTAATACATGATGTTCTCAACTTCTTTGCAATACACAAGGATTCCTGAACAAGTTCACCTTAATTGACTCTCCGATGGCGAACTGGAATGATTAACAACTTATGCAGGTCAAACACTTTGCTTATTAATTTGTCTTAATAGCGAGTTGTTTATCCTTGATTCACAGCTGTAGAATGCATTGCTTTTAGAACCTGGTGCTAATATGCAGTCCATTTTACTTGTACGTATGGTTGTCGTTAGCCGTTGATTTCGTTTACCGCCAAACGGTTGTAAGTAAAGGCCGTAATGTAACACAAAAAGAAAAAAATAAACTCCCGTCAGCAAGATAAATTTGATTTTTAACGACGGTGTTGTACAATAATACGATTTAGGATAGACAGACATAAAGAAGCGTCCTTCCAAAGCAAACACGATGAGGAAATATATTGCCAGTTGATTATATGATAACTTGTGAAATGTCATCGGCATTTATACTGAACTGCGTTGGATTCAAGTAGATGATTGAGTGGACAATTATAATCCTTTGATAACATAAACGGTAATGTTTTTGTGTTAACCATTTCACAATTGCTTAGTGAAACGCAAATTGCAGAATCTAAATTCGTCAAGATAAATTCTCGACTGACGATTTCACACTATATAATGTCATCAAGCAGCGAAATATCAATCCGCTGGGTACAACCCACCCCCTTTCTTCCACCTATTAGCCTTTTTAAATACCGGCTAAGTGATTGTAATGAGATATGACTTATTGAATGAATTGAAAAGCAGTATATTCCCTTACACAGAATGTTTCATTATCTTGACCACGTAGACGTAGCTTCACAAGCGAGTAGCATCGCTATTCTGCCGGTAACATATGTCATTGGTTCGAAATAAATATAATTATTGTAACCCTGGGAATTTGGCGCGACGCATAAGCCTAGTTTCAAAATCATAGATCGCTTATAGTAACTGTACAACCATTATTGTGACCATTTTGTGTTTGTAAATGCAGCCACTAACACATTTACATCGTCACCCAAGCTGCCTATACTTCATCTGAGCACATCATTATGAATCCAGATACTTTGCGTACACTTTTCCATATGAACTACGTGGATATATGAGGCCAGTAGAATATCGTGCAAAGTATGTTTGTGTGAGCATATTATTCAAGCAACACGGAGTTATTGCCTTACTAATAAAAACATCAGCGGGCGGGCGACATATCTGGTCAGTACGGCGGTGTTAGTGTTGCAGATTGAATCAGCAGTTCAGCATGTCATTTAGAATTAAGTTAAGTTTAGAAAAGGCAAAATTATGTATGGTGTTTTTCAATTTGCAGCGATATTTATTTGGTGGTCAAGTGTCTGTAAAAAATGATATTCATGATGCTATTTTTTTTTGTTCTGTAGCAACTATCGTATTAGTCCATAACATACACGTTAGTATG
>CM067343.1:12291762-12301762 GCA_034190875.2 Urechis unicinctus | reverse complement strand
ATCTTCAGTTTGACCGATGTACCAGCAAATACATTAAATCAGCAACCAACATACCGACAGCCCGAGCATTAAACTAAGGAGATAAACTTCCGATCAACCAACCAGTTAGCGTCAGAGCAAACCACTAACCAACTCGACACTCAGCGCGGTAGAGCTTTCTCTTTATTGGGATGAGGGGTGCATTTGTTGGGGATGCTGATAGGCAATTGAGCATTCAGCACAATACGGTGGTGATTGTATTAGGCTCTGCCTGATTGCTTCCGATAATCCGTCAAGTTTAACTTTTGTTGTTTCAGAATGCAAATTTGTCCAACAAAGCATCCTCAAATACATTATTGCCTTGTTCGCTTGACAATAATTGTTAGAAATCACTGCTGGGTCTTTTAGTAAATATCTATCAATGGCACTTTCCGCGATATGTCCTCCTTTATATTCACAAAACAAACTCGCTAAAAGGATTACATCGACAGAATGTAGATACGAAAATATGGCAAGTATCACTTTAGAATGATAAGCAGGTAGTTTTTCTCACTTGCTGTCAACTGCCATGGCGAACTGTGGAAATCCGCAAACAGGATGCCTTGTTAATTAACTGAGACTGTCAATGCATATATATATATATATATATATATATATATATATATATATATAGAGATATATATATATATAGAGAGAGAGATATATATATAGAGAGAGAGAGAGAGAGAGAGATAGATAGAGAGAGATATATATAGAGAGATATATATATAGAGATATATATATATATAGAGAGAGAGAGAGAGATAGAGAGATATATAGAGATCTAGAGATAGAGATATACTATAGATATAGATATATATATATATACATCTATATATATATCTCTATCTCTATATATATATATATATATATCTATCTATATATATATATATATATATATATATATATATATATATATATATATATATATATATATATATATATATATATTCCAGACCAAAGATTACAAAAAGTCTTGGGTTGCCGTTAGTTCTATGTCTGTGACCAGCATGGAAAACAATAAACGGTATAATTGATTTGATGAGTTGTAATGCAAACTTTGTCGTCAAATGAATAAGCGTCCCTTAATTGGTGGGAACACTCTTTTTCCACCCTGTGTACAGATAATCTGTGCCTAATTATTCATATGTAAACCTGTTTTCCCGATAGATATTGCAATCGTTTGCTGAAATTTCGGGAATTCTGGGAGTGACACAGTTGCTGGGACACCACATCACATTCTACACCGGCAACTCAGCCTCAAGGACAGCATACTATAATTCAAACGCCTTCAGAGAGGATGTATCTGGCATAAGACATTTGTGTGCCTGATATTTCTACTTAGAATACCAACTTGTTAATATTGAGTTAATATATCTTAACCTTGCGAAGAAATCAGGTTGATTTTTTTCATTTTGCCCGAAAGATCAATCCCTCCCACATTTGCATTCGGATCACATGTTCGAGGGTTGGTAAATGTATACGAGAAGAGAATAACCATTACAAAAGGGAACGACTCAAACACAAAACAAAATATTGGTCTCAATGTAAAATAGTAGATATGGTGCAACAGGCGTCGGCTGATTTATTCCCGATATCGAATGAATAGAGAGTGAGGGGTTATTTCAAAAACAGCATACTTTTGGGTTCCGGTATTTACTGGCGTGAAATTTCCAAAGCATGATTAGAAAAGTTATGTGGATCACTCGCCGTGAAACATCAACCTCAGGAACTTATAAAACCAACGCTAAGCTATCAGAAATACTATCGAGCATGGTGCGTATCTCACAATAAATCTTACAACTGCATGACGTACAAATCGTATCATTTCAACACAAGTAATCATCCTTGCAAAAATAACAAGAGGGTGTTTAAAACAGCTGTGCGTAGTAACCCGTGTTGAGATCACACAACACAATATCATCGGTTCTGCTCATGTTCGCAATACTGCCACAACACTATGGTCAATCACGTTTCATTTTTGCATGATGCCATATTGAGTAAATACAATCGGTCATGATGACACGTTCTGTGTCAGCAGAGGATGACTCGGGATATGGCGGTCCTAAGACTTTTTGTTTCACGTTTAGCGCAACGTTCCAAATCCCTAACAATCGTTTGGCCACGTGTATTATTCTGAATCTATAATAATCTGCTATTTCAGTCAATATATTTACCACTGATGTACCGGTATGGATTGTGCGCTTGAGAAAGATTTCAGGTAATGTCAGTCAAGTGTCAGTTCTGTCGATATCCACCATATAATACATCTAGCCACCGCAACCCGCAGAACCTCTGTAGTAGAGCTAACGACGATCAAGTAAAATATCATAAAATCATTCCGATATCTAGGTGCCATGCAAGTTAATATATGAACTTACACTACCTGATGTTCGCACCATGCTAGTGATAACGTCGGCATTCACTTCACATCAATGTCAAACACCTGACATGTAATATAACAGTATTGTTTATCTGACCATTTATAACGACTGCATTGCCGGGAAGGTAATGCTGCTGTATTGCAATATTGCCATTTTGATGACCTTGCCCTTTTAGCGAGCAAGTGCAGCGAATATCTAGATCTAGGATATCTAGGATATAGCGAATAAGTGTCTGTGATTGAATTTGGTTGTAGACCGCCCTATTTGGATTCCCACAAATAAGGCACTGATCAATGCTTTACTCTCTCCATGCGGCGACATTATGTGCCTTATCAGCTGGGAAACGAAACGCTGCTATTGTCGGATGCCAAACCTGATTGAGGAACTTGGTGATCAATCTGAAGCAATTATAATCAGCACGATATGACACGAATAATTAAATATAGGCTTACATTCTGTTATTGAATATTTTGCTACCTCGCGAGTGGGCGGCGGTATTCTTACCTGCTATGTGAGCACCCTAAAATAAAGCTATGATGGCAATGTGATGATTGCTAACCTGGCAGTTGGTTGAGTATTATTCTGGCTAAGTTAGTCAGTTGACGGTTTGATGGTAGCAATACATTGTATCTTGAATGATGGTAGCAATACATTGTATCTTGAATGAGGCGAAATTTACACAGGCTATCGAATTATACCTTGTATGAAACACCATACTAAATACAACGTACCAACATGACAGTTGCGCTTAATGACAAACGTTGTATTGTGCTATATTGCGTCTCATGGCAATATGTCATAGACTACCACCTGCTGATTGCTGTAAACAGAGATAATCTAAAGTATAATTGTGTGACATACTAGTATATCACCTCTTAATGGTACACGCCTGAGGTCAGACTTGCCAATATTCCGCAAGCCGTAAATCGATTTCTTGTGAAAGAAGGGACATAAACATGTTCAGCTATTGGTGACGGCAATACAGCTCCCAAGGATAACGTAGATGATAACGATATTCATTTCCCACTTATCACGAATCTGGCATGTATGCAGGATATTACTGTGCTTTTTCCTTCATGTTGGATGTTAGATCTGTCTCTATCACTGTGTTACTTTAACAAGGCCTGTTCTGAAGTTCAAAATATATTGAGAGGTATCTAGCAAAGGAAATGAGTGATAGTGACTGGCATTTTGCCAACCTTCACCCAATCCTAATTCCTGATGGTACATGCGACTACAGCGCGTGCACTATCAATTAAAAAATATGCTGATATTGTTGGAGGCAAAACCTGATTGAGCAACCTGGCAATGAGTCTTAAGCAATCAAGATCAGCATGGTATATCTCTGTAGGCTTAACTGAATTCTGGCTATCATTATTGGCGATAGCTTATTTTACAACTGCGCAAGCAGGCAACGCGCCTCTTACCTGTTATGCAAAAAATCGCATTCTACAGCTGTAAAACAAGGATGAAACACTCGCCATTAAGATACATTAATAAGCAGAGTGTTTGACTTGCATAAGTTGTTAATCATTCCAGTTTGCTATCGGAGAATCAATTATAGTTATCTTGTTAAATAAAGCATGTGCATAGCGAAGAAGTTGAAAACATCATGGATATAATCTTTTATAACTTTTCGTTGACGTTTGCACAAATCAATAAAACGTTGTAATTGATATCACATACACACAGGATGACGTGGTATTCATCCATCTATTTGAAAGTACTGCATCGGGTCAAAACTTTTTATCTGGAGCAGTTGTCTTTTTTATCTGGTAAATGAAACTTTGAGGGCTGATCAAGGCATCAATCTTTATATCAGATTATATTTCAAGTGTGATATTGCCTGAGTACATTAACACAATCGAAACATAACAAGAAAGATTCAATCATGCCTTGATATACCGAACATAAACCGGTTACTGCTTGACTAGGAAATTGTCGAGTGCTTGCCTAGATGTTATTTTTTCTAGCATATGTTATGGCAAGGATCAAAATCTGACTATAATCCCACATTGCCTTTCGCGGGTGTGTCATTTGTATTGACTGAAGTTAGACTATACAACAGGCCTAATAACAAAACTGAACTAATAACTAATTATACAATTTAGCGCAAATCTCGACTAATCATTTGACAATATAAACAGTACCATATATAGTGCTTTGTGTGGATTTATTTTTTTTAGTCAGCAAGTTAAAGAGGCTTAAGTATTATGGAAACAGGAATAACATCGAGTGGCTGTCGAGCGGTGATATTTTGAAGAGGGAAAAATGACCACATCCTCTGAAGTAGTCGGTTGATTAGCTGGTTAGTTGGTTATTTTGTTGGTTGTTTTGATAGTTGGATGGATGGTTGCTTGTTGGATTGGTTGGTTGTTTGGTTGGATAGTTGGTTGTTTGTTTGGATATTTGGTTATTTGGTTGATTAGCATAGTAACAATGGAAACTGCATTAATCCAATCAGCCCGGTATTTTCATAAAACCACACCGTCCTTAATGATTAATTTATTTATAATTACTATTTTCTGTAACAAAAGTAAGTTCAAAACCTTACATTATAGCATGCTACTATATAAAATATATCACGTAGAATGTGCATTTCATTATAAGCACAAAATATATATTTTGATATGGACGGAAAGATAAATTATATAGCGTCTAGTTAGATAATTTTATCGCAATATCTACGGATCATTACCGTAACTAGAAACATTCTTTACGGGTGATTGTTATCGTTTTGCCGCGGAGATGTTATCATTATAATGGCGTGGCAGTAAAGTAATTGTTTCACCGAATGCAATACTGCTATGTGCTGTAGACACATGACCATAAGTAATATGCAACTGTCAAGTGCTTGCTGTTTGGCGCTACAATAGTCAGCAAAATAAAGGGTGGTGGGTTACTCGTGATAAACAGGCACTAGCAAATTTGGTTGCGAAAGGCATATCACGTATTTTAATCCGGAAAGATGCATTGTCCCCAGGTTAATATGCAGATTAATCATTTGCAAAATACGACCCTTCTCCGACCTTTCGTCACAATCTTGCTAAACTATCTACGTTGATTCATGCGAGGAACACTATTAATACTGTAAGAGACTATATTTGATTTACTGATTGTGCATATCTGTCTGCATTTATATATATAAACGATTCCTAATGCCGTGTGTCACAAGTAAAATTCGTCGATCATTGCCATTACAATATTTTATGAAGATGAGGATATCAGCATTCGAAGGCAAGAAAATTGCCAGCCTCTGCGAAATGGGCGACATAACTCCCGGATTTGGATTAGTTTGCTTTACAGGGTGATTGTGCAACAGATCAAAAGAAGTCATTATGAAGTTGCTTGAGTCACATAGTTGGAAAGGGTTAATGCTGGTTTCCAGTGTAGATCTCCGACCTGATTGCGGCGCACAGCGAGCGCACGAAATAGATTATGCTTGTGCATATGGGACACTCATACGGTGTGTGGCAGACGTTGCCAAATGTGACCACTATAATTTAAACCGGGAGAAATCTTATATAAACGATTGCCACCGCAATGCTCTCACTAGAAAATATACTTTGTCACATTTACCAGAAATGTTTTCACACAAAAACGGACAGGCCCTCTCGGTGTTCAATAATGTACTTAAACATAGTATGCGTTGACATTCCATCCTGATACACATTTTTCACTAGTCGGTTCTGTAAATATATTCCAAAGCAGATTTTGTTCACCTACATTCCAGTCAGTATGATTGTAAAAAGTTATTTTCTGGAGTATTGATGATGAGAGGAGGTCAATACATTTGCCATATCGACATATTTAGTACGTTTGCTAACCGATCAAAGCAGGGTATATGATGGTATATTTTATTTTCAAATCGAAATTCCCTTCAAGAAACAAATTACAGCTGTGTGCTACAAGAATAAACTCCACATTACTGCAGTGTAATGCACCAGTCAATAGATATTGGCAACCATATATGGGAGCTGCATTCTGACGTCATGCTGCCCGTGTTCGAACGCACGAACCGGCAAAAATAAATGCACACGGTGTAGTGTTCGTTTTGTATGCGTTTAGCAATCTCTTAAAGGATATTAACTACATTATCCCGCTCATAATAATAAATAGTGTGGTTAAGAGTAATCTATATCTTGATTATAAATGTTTATCTATGTGTGTTTTTTGTCACACATAGTATCTGTATAAACACCAAAACGAATAATCATCCTAATAATACTAGTGTTTCGTATTGCTAACTAACTTTTATCCGCAAAGGATGATTTAAAAGCTAAAACCACACAGAGTATAAATTGTTTTAGATTTGTATGATAAAGAACGGTTTCGTGACTGCCAAACCGCTAGACCAGAGGAGAAATTAATCGCGAACATACTTGGAACATTATAGAAATAATCGCCATGTATTGTGCTCGAGCATTTCCTAACACATTATTTGGTCATCTATAATCTGTCACATGATGCAGTACATCTTGGCCACTATTGGTTAATATTGTATCAGTGAAAACTGCATTGATCTATTCAGACCGGGATTATGAAAGTCAATTGATGTCCACACTCCCCTGTAAAATACGCTTCAGTCATGTCATAAGTCAAATCACGAACACAGTCTTTCACTGTTGAGAATAATTTTACATTAATCACTCGCTACTGACAAGTAATGATGGCGTGAATACTTGCATAACGCAACTGATAAATCTAAGGTTAATCTCTTTGAACCAAACGGAATGACTGCAACAAAGCCTTAATATATATCAGACATCGCTAAAAAGCTCAAAATTTCAGGCAAGAAAAATAATCCAGCTGTATGCCTCAAGCATAAACTCCACATTACTGCAATGTAATGCACCAGACAATAGATATTGGTAACACTACATGGGAGATGCACACGAACAGCATGATCAGCGGAGAAATTAATAGCAAATACACCTGGAACATTTAGGAAATAATCGCCATGTATTGTGCTCGAACATTTCCTATGACATGTTATATTTGTTCAATTATAAGCTTATAGTTTACTGCGTAATCGGTCACTTGATACAGTACATCTCCGCGTTGTTAGATAATATAGATAGTGATCTATATTATCTAACAACGATGTTAAGCTTCATTTGAGTTCCTTCTGTTCATTTCTTTGGTTGGCCGTGCAACAATTGCACTTGATAAGGTTTAGATAATCCATTGATCAACATGAGATATCGGTAATCTCGAGCTTTTGCGACAGGCAGTAGCAATTCAGCTGACAATATTATTTATTTGCGTGCAGTGCCGTTTATATGCGTTCTGCTTGTATTTTGCTTTAGTATGCAATAGGTTTTTACCACTGTTTGTGGTAGATTAATGAAAAAAATCAAGGTTTATGATTGATGAAATAGTTATAAATAAATGTAAATAATTTAATGGACGATTGACATTGTAATAGATCAGTTGTTGAGTTGGGTGATAACGGTGAGATCTGAGATATGATCTAATTCATTACTCGGCGTCAAAAGGTTGTGTAATAAATCCATTATGATATCAGTAGAAACTGACATGGTGAGACTAGCGAAAAACTGACGACATGCTTTTGATCTTATGCATGGTGTGCTACATTAGATGATCATTCACTGTTAAAGACAGTTGTCGACAAACAGAAGTTCAATCGACAAACAGTTTGCTAACATATTTTTCGGTGATTCCGGTTCGTTCTTCCTAAAAAGCGCTATGTGTGCAAATAAAGTTTCAATTGCAAATGTAAAGAGATAATGGACATTCCGTTTGTTGACGCTTAGTGTCTGCTTTAGGTACGTATTCTAGTTGCTTGGCAACCGTATGAAACGAGAACATTCGCTGAATGTATTAGAACGTATATCAGTTATATAACTACGTCACGAGACAAAACACTGGAGAGAGGAGAATATATTTGATCAATATTTACCAAGAGCATATAGTAGCGCGTCATCATATGAAAGGTAATACTGGTAGTACCATCGGCATCGGTAACAAAGCCTTGGTTGTTATCCTGACGTCATCGTAACCTCGTTTCGCAATACATTACAAACAAAGAAATCATCGTTTTGCTTGCAATAACTATTGTCAATTATTTCTCAGTTGCTTGCAGAGATGGCCCCCACAGAATGAAAGGTCATCCCACCAACAATAAGCGAGTTTGGCTGCCTCCACACTCTAATGAAATTTACTGTGCTAGTGTAACGGAAGTGGTTTACATCATTATTTCAACTGGTGACCAGGGCAATATATACAGATGGAGCCACGCATGCACTATTCATCTGAATAATTACTTGCCCTCGGTCAGTCGTTCGGTCACTGTAATTCGATCGTGATGGGGTAATCATATAATACTACTGATGATTATCTTGAGAAGCCTGATAAACCTGCAACATGGAGATTCATTCACGCCGTCCTAGCAGCAATAGTGCTGCTTCAGCAACCAGAAAGCCCCCTCTCCCTGAGTGAATGTCACGCCGTGGCTAGCGTCCACAACATGAATTACAATAATCCATTCAATCCAGAAATAATAACAATTTCCTATATCGTCGACTGTTATTTATAATTTATCAAAACAAGATGATTTTGAGGTGATGAGTGACATCGTTATTGTATCATTTGTTGCAGGAAAACACGCAACATGGCTTCGTAGGTGTACATCACTGAGTTATGTCAGTTGGGGTAAAATCGATGAAGGTATATTGCTTCTAGCAGCGATAAAATCGAATAATTTTGAGTCTGGCAGCCACCTTAGGTTTACGTGGCAAATAACTGCAACGTGAATTTGCTTTTAGATTTCGTCATTTATGTTATAAAAATATTTAAACCATGTCTCAACCTGGTTTGTTGAATAATAAATCCCTAAGGGGCAATATTACTTTACTGTGTGTATGCTACAGTTGTGTAGGTGATGAGGCTGATAGAAGTCAATATAGTAATACGCCCTCCCTTGCTTTCAGTTTTGCCTGGACAAAACTACTCACAAAAACCCTAAACACTACTGCATGCTTTTCTCGAATGTTACGATAAACCATTGTCTAAAATGACACTTTTCTTTGGTCTGCAACTAGAGTTTGTGATAAATATTCATTTATATCAATCTGTTGACATAAGCATCGTAAGCAAGTCATACCATTAGAATAGATGAGTTAGAAGTAACGTAGTATTCACAACAGTAGATTTCCCAATGATTCTGATAAATAGTATACACCGCAGTTTCTGAGACGTAGTATTCACAGCAGTACATTTCCCACAGATTCTGATTCTTATGAACCACAGTACGTTTCCAACTGATTCTGATACAATGTATACACCGCAGTACATTTCCCATTGATTCTGACGCATATCGTTCACAGCAATACACTACAGTACGATTCCGACTGATTATTATACATAGTATACACAGCATCACTTTCCCATTCATTCTGATACGTGGTATGCGCAGTAGTACTTTGCCCCCAGATTTATATACGCATGATGACAAGTAGCTCTTGTCCCACTCACTCTGATACATAATGTACACAGCATCACTTTTCCCATACTGATTCTGATATGTAGTATACACAGCAGCAGTACTTTTACCACTAACACTTTCAGCAAGGTTC
>CM067343.1:12114262-12289262 GCA_034190875.2 Urechis unicinctus | reverse complement strand
TCTACGACGACGACCTCGCCGGTTGTGATGTTCAGTATTGTAACTGGGTCAGGAGCTGCAACCAGAATGTTATATTCGATATCATGACCGGTTCGGGCGCTGTTATCATAGTATGAAGAGTTGTTTATTTATGTGCCTTGAGAATGGATGAAATAACACGTACCCTGACAGGCTGTCTTAACCATCACATCCCGTGTCCGCCATGGTGACACCGCGTACAGATCCCCATGTTCTCGGTACACACTCACTCTCAGTGTGTACACGGTGTTGTGGATCATCTCCCTGATGATGGCGCTGTACTCAGCCTCACCAGCTACTTGAGATACAGTCGGTCCGAGAAGGAAGTCGGGGTCTGCATTGGTTTTATACTGGACCAGATAGCCGTAGTATTGAGACAAGTTCGCGATGACGTCATCCGCTCCTCCCCACGTCACCCTGACTTGTGAGGAACTGACAGCGGTTGCTGATATAGCTGTCTGATCCCCGAGTCTCGGTAGACCTGTATGTGTTTTTATATTGGTCACAGAACGTGGGTGATAAAAAATAGCATATCGTGTGTCTGACTGCAATTCCTGATAATGCTGTCTGATCTTTGAGACATGGTTCACCTGGTGTGTGGTTTATAGACCATATGGCTTACTATTATCAACAATGCAAGGCAGCCGGTGCCAAATTGCAAAACAATAGGGTTTGGTAGCATGTGGGGGTATGTGGGGGTATGAGGGTGTATTTGGGCCAGCGTTGCGGGGCATTATGGGATGTGTATAAGCTGGTGTTATGGAGCGCCTACGGAGGGTGGGCGGTGGTGTGCGAATTCGGAAAAAAACACAATTTGTGAACTGCCCACAGGCTTAATGTTATCGTTGTATTGACAATGTCTATTTTGTGACATACATAATACATTCATATAAACAGCACAGAGAGATTGATAAGAATTATTGAGGCACAATTTTGCGGCTGAATGACGCTTCACCAGGGATTCTTAGCTCTGTGTTACTAAAGTAACAGCCGGGGCCAATGAGATGGTCATTAAACGATTTACTGACTGATATGTGTGATGCATTGATCTCCTAGATACCAGTCTTGACATCCATCAGGACATCTCCCATTCATGTTATTGCACGCCGTAGACCCTCCTTTACAGTGATGCTCAGAGCAGGACGACTCACAGTTGATACCGTAGCTGGTAGCCTCGCACGCTTTAACCAACATTATATAGCGATAATAATAGTATTTATGGCGAAGGTAAAGCAGCTTGCAGCAGCTTTGACCTTATACGACTCTTCTCTACAAGTGAAAAATAATAACCAAATTGAACGTGACATTTATAGAAATGGTAGAACACACTGTCGCCCATATTGTGATGTATATATTCTCACGTGTCGTGCAGTGCGGTGCTATGAACCCGGAGCATTCCCTACAGCCGACAATGTCGTCACAGGAGGAGACACATCTGGAGCAGTCTGAAATAAATGCATGAATAAGTCCTTATAGTGAATTGCATGCGTTGCATATGGCTTAACTGAGTATTCGCGTAGTGGGGTTTTTATAAGAAGCAATTCCAGCACAAAATTCTCAACACTATCGTCTGGGTAAGCCATGGAGTGACACTGTCACCGGAATCCTTGCTAATTAAGTAACGAATTTGGAAATGTTCATCAGCAGCGTTGACAAATCGGGTGCTGCCTTGTTTAAATCTATTGAGGCTGATTCAGACACTATAATCAACTACAATTCAAACAACATGACGGTTCTAACAATCACGATACACCGGGATGACAGCAAATATCTACCACAGAACGTCGACTGAGTTAACTAACCTGCCTGCACGCTTTTATGTGCACGCCGTGACAATGTTTTTGTTGAATAATAATACTCATTTTAAACAGCACAGAAGGAGATGATAAAGAATTATTGAGGCACAATTTTGCGGCTTCTGAAATGACGACTTACACCAGGGAATTCGTTAGATACTAAAGTAGTAAACAAGCCGGGGGCCAATGAGATGGGTTCCCTTGATCGCACGCTTTCCATTAACACAATCATCTCACAGATATTGATAATATGGGGTTCAACACCTCCGGTTCTCTCCATTGTGACAAAGTGGCCAACGACAAAGTGGCCATGTGAGGTACAGGACAGAGTCACATTCCCTCCACTAGGAACCGGACCCTCATAGTATACACACAG
This sequence comes from Urechis unicinctus, assembly GCA_034190875.2. Lineage (NCBI taxonomy): Eukaryota > Metazoa > Annelida > Polychaeta > Xenopneusta > Urechidae > Urechis > Urechis unicinctus. The sequence continues at coordinate 12,287,072 of CM067343.1, read as the reverse complement.
GGCGTCGTTTGTAAAGTCACGGCTGTTACCGACCCTGATGTTAAAGTGGCCCGTTCTATATCCACTTGCAACTAAAACAATCAATCAATGCTCTTTACACACAAGAAATACATTTGAATACGCACATATACAAATCTTAAAATCACATAAGCATATATACACACAAAAAATACATTGGCATATACAGAGAGAAACATACATACGTAAATACGTAAATACATGCATGCATGCATGCATACATACATACATACATACATACATACATACATACATACATACATACATACTACAGACATACATACATACATACATACATACATACATACATACATACATACATACATACATACATACATACATACATACATACATACATACATACATACATACATACATACATACATACATACATACATACATACATACACATACATACATACATACATACATACATACATACATACATACATACATACATACATACATACATACATACATACATACATACATACATACATACATACATACATATGTACATACCAGACAGCCTGTTGAATATTGTGATGTTGAGGATGTTGTAGTATCCCTGTAGGTTCACCCTCCACCAGGCGTTTTCCGGCGTCCTGTACTCCGTATGAGCACAGCGCCCCGCTTCAGGCGGAGGTAACAGGCCGTCCACGGCGTTGTTAGCATCCCAGTAATTCCCCTTTTGTGTGGCCGGTTTCCCGTAAGCAACGTTTCCTACGAAATAAAACTATCAGTAAAAGTGAAATACCAGGCATATAAACCCCCGCTGTGTTATCATCTCTGCCATGTGAGACATTAGCCTCTTTCCACTACAGTTTTTGTTTATGTCGAAATGGTGCCTCACCTGGTAACCTCCGACTTTATTTCATCATTATCATGTAAGAAGTCAGTCTCTCTATAAACCCTCTATTTCATTACCTATCCTACACCCGGGTCCTCGCCAGTCGAACAGCACTTCGTAACCAGCAGGTCGTGGTTGCCCCTGTCTACATCCACCAGGACACGCACCGCTTGTTTCATCACAGACATCATCGGTGGCACAATTACATGGAAAAGAACAGCTCGTCTGACTTCCGAAAACACAAGCTGCAACGAATGACTGATAGGATCATTATTAGTGGGCAGATGGTTTCTCGGTAATTAAGGAAAGTATAACAGGAAACAAAATTGCAGAGGTACGCGTACATTCGGACGCCACAAATCACTACACAAACCAACCGGAAATGAACCATAAATCAGGGCGGAAGCGGGGTTAAAGGTGGGCAAACGCTACATAATCGAGACGGGGTTCGGGACGATGTATATTATAAAAGGGGAAGTACTTTGTGACTGTGGTTGTAACATGTTGACAGCAAACATATCCTAGGAACATAGCCCTAAAACATGACCCTGCTTCTGTACGTGGGCTGTAATGTTGAACCACAGAACTGGGTTGCTGAGGCTGACAGTACCAGAACTGTGTTGTTAAACCAGATGTTTATGGTCATTGAAGTCGAGCGTTCTGAGCCCAGTAAAGCTGTGATATTATATACACCGGGTGTCCTTATGGCACGACTAAATAACGCTTGCTGTCTCTGTTACACAAGAGAAGAGAAGACTCGCTCTATGCACAATAGATACCCACTTTGCCGAGGATCTGGCCTACCCGGCTTTAATACGCTGTTTTAGGCTCGCCGACTGGGACAACAACAGACAAGTAACCGACGTATTGAGTTTGTATGTCTGTGTTCCGCGCCAGTGAAGCCAATCTTCTCCACCGTGGAAATGGTATGTGAGTAAGTGGTTATATATATATATATATATATATATATATATATATATATATATATATATATATGTATATATATATATATCTGTTTGTGTGTGTGTGTAGTTGAGTGTGGGTGTAAGGATGTAACAAGAATAAAACTGTGATAGGTTGAATAATAAGCGATCTCCAACACTGTGATAGGTTGGTTAACGCTGCCATAGGTGTACATGTGATTGACGATATCTATGTCTAGCCAACTACCCACCTTGTACCGGCTGCTCGATCAGTGATATCAAACATATTCCTAAGGCAAGTCGGGGAGCATTGGCTCCAGCCATACATGCTCGTGTGGTGACTTGTCTCGCGAGTATATCGTTTAACGTCCTTAGGAGTGGACTGCGTTACCAGAAACGCAACTTTGCTGAGATCGACTTAGCTGAGGACGTGATGAATTGTGTTACGCTTGAAAGTCTCTACCCCAATATCGCGTTGAGGCAATGTGTAGGCTCACTCAAGCATTATTCATATCAACCACAACTTCAGTTGTTGAGCTGTATTTGTAACACACCCCGTCTGTCTCTCATACGAGCTGAAGGCCCCAACTTTGCGTATCATGCCGAGGAATCATTCAATAAACTAATGCACCTTTAAGTACCCACTTAAAGTTGCTGGGCAGATACCGACGAGTAGTATAGGGAGTAGCGGTTGTTGGACACCGCCCCTATACTACTACTGTTTGTGAGCATCATGAATCACCCCTTACACTAATGAATAGGCCCACTTCAGCATATTTTAACCCCATCAGGATAGGGTACATCTTAGGGCGCAAACCAACGTACTCCTTGATGGGCACGCCAGCGCACTCATCCTTCATCTTACCCAGAACCTTTTTGTTTTTTGTCACTGTGCAGGGCATGAGAAGGGTGAAAGTTACTAGTGTCAAAGAGATGGGCATCCTCCCTCATATCAGCATACACGTCAGATGTACTGATCTCGAGAAGCAGCGAGTCCGTGTCTGTGTATAACAGGCCAAGGTTGTTGCCGCATCTGGGCATCATGGTATTATAATAAAAGTCATACATCAAGTGATTTGAAAAATCTAGAATACACATGCCCACATACACCGGACGGTTTAAGACTAAACGGGTCTTGTGCATATGCACGGACGTCAGATCATGGTCAAACACTTTATGTCGAGCATAGGCGGGGCTGGCCACAAGCCTCCGTATTTTCTCTTTTTCCGATGAGCGCACAATCTTAACTTCGACTCGCCTCCGGAGATTCGCCATAGTCTTACCAAACACAGAGTTATTCATCAGATTATACAGGTCCTTCTCAAAGTCGCTGCTGGCCACCTTACGCAGATCTGTATTCATCTTAATGTAAGGCTCCATCCATTGATTTTGGTCAAAGACAAGTGCACGATGAATCATGGTAAGCCTCATCCCTAAAGACAGATACAGCTTGAGGTTTCTATAGTGTACCACATGCTTCTCCTTGTTCCGCAAGCTGGGCACCAGCTTCTGAACTCCATTTCCGGTGCTCCCCAAAACACCTAGGAGATCCTTCTGGTAGTCTGACAACCATTCGTTCTGTACGAGAAGCAGATCCGGCGCTAGGGGGTAATCGTTGCGTTCGTCATGAATCGCAGCAGGATACTCCAAGTCAACCTCAAGTATATACCCCGTTTCAGCATCATCGGCATGGTCCTGGATCTCTAGGTTCTCAGGTCGTTCCACCCACTCAATACCCGAAGGTAGGGCTTGGCTCATCGCCCACCCATACAGGTTGTTAGCATCGAGGTACTAGATATAGCTCGCTGGCTTATCCTGCTCAAAGCCCTCCACATATGGGTTGTTAGCTTTAGCGTGGCGGTGCGACACCATGCTTATCCCACCGCGCAGCCCCCTCTCAATAAAGAGGTGCTTGTCATAATCGGTGAGTAGCTCGAGTTCCACCCCTTGCTCTTAAGAAGCGCATCCCACGACAAACCGGGGCTGGTATAGTAGTGGGCCGGTTCCAAACCGTACTGCTTAAGACAGGTTTTCCGGAATGTTTCAAACACATCGGCCAGGAGCAGCACATCCGTGCGTACGTAAAGGTCATGGTAGTCCCTCATATGTTTACAAGCCAAAGCGTTCCAGGCTTTCTGCGCATGTTCATAATCTGCAGCAGATATACCCTGCTCAGAGAGCTTGCTGTAGAACTCATGGATGGGCGCAGTGGAGCATCAAACTTATCCCAGCTGTCCATGAACTCATAAGGATACACTCCCTTACGCAGTAGCAACCGCCGCTTCCTTTCATCTGGCTCATATTCCGCCGTCACAGCAAAGGCATCTGGGTTGTTAGCAGACACCAGCTTGTCAAGCGAGGCCAGGAGAAACTGTACACTGTCAATGAAGCGCAACTGTCCAAGCGACAGGGAAATATATTTCTCCATATTGTTTGGGATACAGTTGATGTCTCCTCCTCCCCCCCCCCCCCCCCAATTTCCTCAAGGCCTGCATCAAGAGATGGGAGTCATAGCCCCGCAGGTTATGGAACACCACAGGTACGGGCGTTGTTGTAGGGTTCAACGCAGCTTTAGGTTGCAGGCTTTGTGGGCCGTACCTCTGTACATACCAGTTATATGGCAGTTATCGCGGACAGAGTCGCCCCCCAGTTTCTTTTTTACACACATGATAATGGGTAGCCTCTTTATGCACTCTTTTGTCCTCTCGCGTCATGCGCAGGGAGACAGGCTTGGAGAGAACTGCTTTGATCTTTTTCTCCTCCTGCTGCATAGCCTGTAAGAACTTCTCCACAGCATCGCTTCATCTGTAAAGCACAGGGGGTTCGGTCTTACCGTCACAACGAACAATCACATAACCGTAACCACACGGCTCATGTTCCTGTGTTCTTTGAGTGTTGCTCTTTGTAGCATCAAGGGCAGGGCCAGGAAGTTTCACCGTAAGTGCCTCAAAGTCAGCGTAGATGATAAATGGAGCAGGGAGCTTCTTCTGCCAGTCCTGGAAGGATAAGATGTTTTTTCCTTCCTCGGGCATGTCTACTCGGACGGCAGTTTGCCCTATCCCCACACACTCAGGCTTGTGCTTGTTGAGCAGTTTCTCCGTGGTATAACCATGCAAGCATCGCTCACAGAAGAACTTGCGGTATTCGTATGTACCCTGATCATACAGCAAGCGGTTCAGATCTTTAATCAAAGTGTAATGAAACTTTTCACCCTCCTCAATTAACATGAGGTTTATGAATGTACCAGTCTGTTTACTGATGCGGTGAACGATGATGGTCTTCCCATCCCAGCCAAACACGTTCAAGGCCACGTTAACATGTTTTTCCACCTTCTCAATCTGCGAGATAGGTGTTGGATATTCTACACCTTTACCTTCCAACAGGGTTAACAGCCTCTTAATGTTATAGTTTGATGGTCGCTCTGGGTGTACAGCAACCGGGTGCAGAGCCGCTAGAATAGACCATAGAAGGCAGAAGTCGTCCCAGTTCTTTACGTTTATGATTGCCTTCTTTACCGCCAGCTTTCTCGGTAGTTTCAGGTAGGAGCCACCTTTCAATGGCTGGTAGTTGGCAATATCGATCCACAGAGTTTTAACTGACCCAAACTCCCAGCCAGAACCTCTATTAGTCCACTTCTCCAACCGCTCTTGGATATTAGCATTACTCTGGTCCAGCGCATCGTTAATATCTTCTGAGGAGAGAATCACCTGCTGATTATTACGCAATACAGACTCACCATACTCAGTGCTGCCATCATCGGCGTGCTTGGAGAATGCTACTTTCGAGGCAAACTGACACTTGATTCCACCTAGCTCCTCCAGCTCAACAGCCAAAACTTTATGCATCTTCTAACCCAACCCCTTTAAGAACATCATAAGGTCCGAGCCAGGGCGATGAGACTCAAAAACGTTCATCACCCATCCACGCAAATAGTTTGTAACAGCCCACTTAGTCTTCTTAAACATAAGAAGCGGTGGGGGGACTGGTGACTGGTTTGCGGGGACTGGTCTGCGTGGGGCAGGAATTGGTCTGCGTGGCGCGGGAGTAGGGACCATCTTGCTTGCAGCTCTAGGGCCTTTAACTGTGCCTCCTGCTCTTCCAAGGCTGGCTTTGAACGAGCATACGGTGGACGATTCCCAGTCTTTGCCTCCAATTCTTTGCGTACGGCCTTTGGTCTCTCTGCATAAGTCATTGTATTTACATATGATTTCTATTAGTCTAAATGCTCGTCAAAAATATAGTAATTGAGGAGCCGGGGACTTTAGCAAGCATTTAGACTAATGGAAAACATATTGTATACACAATGTAATATGGAATACAGAAACCTACCCGTTGCGCTATCAACACTTGTGCATGGCCTAGATTGGGGTCACATGAGCTATGTGGAAAAGGCTTGCAAGTTTGAATACTGCGAGCCAGCACCGGTGGCGATCAAACAAGTACAATGTCAATCCCCCAGCCTCCTGTATACACTGTGGACGCGCAACCATCTCGAGTTTGCAGATTTGCGCAGCTTGTGGTTCTATGCGGGAACGTGGCGTGCTACGCTGGACAGAAAAACGATGTAGACAAATCTTTCCACAGGTGATGAAACAGCTTCAAGCGTGCACTATTCCATATAGAATGGATCCCGAATTGGGGTAGGCTTTGGGGCCGGCTCTGGTTTTGGTTGGAACTTCGAAGCGGCTTCCATGTTACTCTTTGTGATTTTCCAGACCTTCCATGCAAGAAAAGCGGCAAATCCTGCATATCCCACCGTTTGCAATCTTGTCGAAAACATGGCCTGGTCCGCCATAGTTCCTAGATTGGCTCCAACCTCGTTCTCAAGTTGTCGTCTACTTCCTCCTCCACATCTGCCGCAAAGGCGTTCACCTTTCTCTCCAACCAATCCACCTTTCTTTCCACCCGCTGCAGAGTATACAACAAATCATATAGACTGAGCCCCCCACCAGCCCCAACCCTAGAGGGCCTAAGATCCTCTTCTAAGTCACCAGAGGTGACCCGCCCCACCAGCCTCGTGAACTCCTCCACCTTTTGCTACATATCCACATTAGGCACCTCCGGCTTCCTCCCATTGGGAACCTCCCGCTCGCCCCCATTCGCCCATATCTTTTATAGGCTGGTAGTGCCTATGCCGTACTTTTTTCGGATCTCGTCTCCAGTGGCAGTGCCCGGATCTCTTCTATTTCCTTCTTCTGCATGGTCTATACCATACCAACACCAACGTCTAACAGATTGGTTGGTTCTAGCAACTGCACCAGTCTGCCGGACCCCAGGTGATACAGTGGTAGGACCAATCATTATATAGTGCCAGTACCTCGGTGGTATGGTGGTAGGACCAAGCACCCGGCAATGATCAATCTATTGTGGATGAAATAACAATGTGTGTGGAGGTTACAAATTGTCGGCACTAAAATAGCAGTTTTATGTCACTCATACAACGGACAATTGTCTAATATTATTGTAATGTGATTCATTATTCTACGTGATGCGATTCGACACTTAGTCCATGTTTGATCATGCTGTCTAAATACATTATTTGGCTTCCCGGTAAAGCATGATATGTGCCTGATCAATGCTTAGCCTAGTTGAGCAAAAGTTAATAAAAGTACAAATGAACTCAAACTGGAATCTGTCTATCATCACCCAGTGTACTTTATGGCCAGTTGGAGAGGTTCTGTCGGAAATGGCCAAAAGCAATATTGGTTGCTATTTTGGTATTTATTTTGATGACGCGGAAAGAGATAAGATTCTACAAAATGATAGCATTCTCAAAATGATATCGTCAAAGATTTGCTAGCCAGATGTATATAATTATTATACAAATCAGTTAAGAACCAGAATAGATTTCTCCATTAAGCTTTAGATTTTGATATTGGTGGCATGTTTAAGTTTGGACAGCAACTTTTATTGCAACGTTTTTTAAAGCAAACATAATGCGCTTCGAGAGCATAGCAAAAAACGCTGTCAATTTTGACAGATATATTGGAGCTAGGGTATTGTACAGAATAAATACGACTGCAAGGGCAAACTCGCAAAAAGTTGTTCTTATCCTCCATGCTGTTGCATGTGGTAGACCCGATTTCCTTTACACGGAACTATGCATGATTAGCGTTTGTAAAATGAAGAAGACACCTTTTTGCAAAATAAACTGTTCATGATATAGATGCAGCAATTACCATTCACATTATGTTAGTGAATTATAGCGTGTTGGATACCATACAGTTGAGGGTATTTTCTACTTATTGTGTGTTAATAAGATGATTATATTGCAGGTGTCAATCGAGCCCACGGCATGGTTCTTATATTTGTAACACTGTTCCTTTTATTTGCACAAATAGTACAATTTATGTATTAACACCATCACAATATCACTGTGACATTAAATATGAATGTACAAAATGACCATATGTGTTTGTCAACGGTCCATGATAACACCCCCCAATGAGGTCGTTCTGAAAAATGTAGTACCACAAAAATGATAGCATTAACACGCCTGCGCTCTGTGCACCATTAGAATGAAGTTTTGCTGTCCAAACGCACTGAATGAGATAACTATATGAGAACATATAGGCCTGCCACGATCCTGCACCATACCGGCCAAAAATGAACTGGTCGAAACATTGTGTAATGTGTAGCCAGATAAGCAAGGCTTTATGGTGACGAGGGCATGAGTCGCTATCTGTCTAGACTAGTTGTCTGAAAGTATCTGCATTTCCTGATGCATCGCAGGTTGTTGCATTCAGGCCGCCAAGCATAGCTCACTGCCGACTCTAGACGGAACGACATGTGCCACTAGCCATCAGTTGATGATGTGTTCAGACCGTCAGACTTGTGAGAATATCTCTTATGTTTATTATCATAAACCTTTTTTGTATAACTCTCATAACATTAATAATCTTCTCAATTATTCGACCTTATCGTGCCAACCAATAATACCGGCTCTTGAGCGAATGAAATTACCACGCCTTCCTCTTTCCGCGATGCACCAGTCAGCAGCCATTATCTTCATAATGTTTTAAAGATTGTAGATTAGGCCCTCAGCTCCTTGCCAGCTTGTCACTATTCAGAGACACATACATTTAGCTTGCTCTGTGTGAATAATAATGTTTTTTTTATGTAGATAATCGTTGGTCTGGGTTTTAAGTTTGTTCGATTTTCCTCAACAGTTGCTTACACGTTCTGAAACGCATATATACCACAAGATACATTTAATAAAGTATCTAGCATCCCATTGGCCGAATAAGCGACTTGATGAACTGAAGATTGCACACATCTGATGTAAATCGCTCATCTTCACCTTGACATCTTCTCGTCAAGTATGCTGATGTGGATGCTGATTTTGATCAAACCATGGACGTTCAGACTTATTCTTCGCATGATTCAAATTGTTTAACGTGTTTCTCGTTATTATATACGGTCCACAAATGTCAATATAGGTTGCTCTAGTTGACAACATAGGAAATCATATATCGCGAACCAATTGTTTTACCATGCATCGGTACGGTATTTAGAGAAATATAAGTGGTAATGACATTGATGAAATCAGGCCGGTATTTCTTAAGTCAATTGGTCAATTACCCTGCACGCAGTATAATACGCTGTAGCCATGTCGTACGTCAAATCATGGCACAGTGTTTTCACTATTGAGAAGCAATATAGAAATGACTGGAACACTAATATCTGGCTACTGACAATAGTATGAGAACGTGAAAAACGCGATTGAGTCAGGGGATAATCTTTTTGATCCAAATAGACCGACTGCAGTAATGACATTTGGCTGACAGTAATATATATGAGATGTAAAGTAATAAATCATCATTATCAACTCATCGGCAATGCATGAAAGATTGTTCAAACCGCTGTACATTGATGACGACTGTCTGATGAACCTATGTAGAAAATACATTGCTTGTGAATTATAATGTACAATTACCATCATCGAGTAGATGAAGAGCAGCGTAGTATTTCCAAGATATGTGGATAATAAGAAGATTGTACAGCATTATTGGATCAATAAAATAACTTGAATATTTCTATTAAGTTCTTTCTATTATTGGTATTGATCATAAGCGGAGTATGACATGCAAATGTCTCATATAGTTGTGATTTCTCACCTCACACACGACGCTTCATAGAATGTAAATGCATCAGCGTCCAAATATTTTCAAGTGCTGAATTGGTTAACTTTATAAAGCTATGTCACTCGATTTGGCTGACTATGATTCGTCTTTCAAGATGTTTGCGGTGAAATATGTACAATAGATATACTAATCGATAATACGAAAAGTTGTTTCACGGCAAGCTTGGTCGAAGTTTACAAAAATTATTATAAATGTCACGATTAAATATATGCCTGACACCAATTTTACTTTCTGAAATAAGACACACACCATACATAAAAGCACAACATACATACAGATTAATCTATTCAGAATCACCATTTTTATAACAAAAACAGGTTATAATCATCATATTGTAGAAGGCTATTATATAAAATGCAGCCCTTAGTATGTGTGTGCATATTTGGCGGAGGTCATTTTATGATAAGCAAGGTATATAGTTTGATATGATCTGAAAGGAAAAATATAGAACGTGTAGGAACATAATTGTATTGCAGTAGATATCGATCATTGCTGATACCAGAAAGTGCGTGGCAGCCAATGACTTTTTTTCACTGAATGCAACACTGTTATGCGTTGTAGACAAACGACCATAATAAATATACAACTCTCAGGTGCTTCCTGTTTAGCGCTACAATGATCAACTTAAAGAGGGCCGGCGGGTTACTCGTGATTTACAGGCGCTTGCACATTTGAGCGTGCAAGGCATATCACGTATTTTAATCTGGAAAGATGCATTGTCCCCAGAATAATATGCAGATTAATCATTTGCGAAATGCGATCCTAATCCGACCTTTCGATACAATCTTGCTAAACTACCTATGTAGATTAATGCGATGAACGATATTAATATTATCAGAGAATAAGATTGATTAAATAATTGTGCTAACCTGTCTACATTTATTTATATAAACTAATTCTGATGCCATGTGTCTCAAAGAAAACTCTTCGGTCATTGCCATTACAATATTTTATGAAGATGAGGATGTCCGCATTCGAAGGCAAGATAGTTTTAAAGCATTGTCAGCATCTGCGAAATGGGCGACAGAACTCCCAGATGTTAATTAGTTTACTTTACAGGGTGATGGTGCACCAGATAAAAAGAAGACTAATCAGTCATTATGGGGTTGCGTGAGTCACATATTTGAAAGGGGTAATACTGGTTTCCAGTATTGATCTGCGACCTGATTGTGGCGCACATAGAGCGCGAGAAATAGATTATGTTTGTGCATATGGGACATTCATATGGTGTGTGGCAAACGGTGCAAAATGTGTCCACTGTAATTCAAACCGGGAGAAATCTAATATAAACGATTGCCACCGCAGTGCTCTCACTAGAAATTATTCTTCGTCACATTTACCAGAAATGCTTTCACACAAAAACGGACAGGCCCTCTCTGCGACTTTGTATCTATTTGGTAGACCGCGCAACATTTGTACTGGGGAAGGTTTAGATGATCCATTAATCCAAATAAGATTTCGGTAATCTTGAGCTTATGCGACATGCAGTAGCTATTCGGATGACAATATTATTTGATTGCATGAGATTGCTGTTTATATGCATTGTAACTGTATTTTGCTTTGGTTTCTAATGGTTAATTATGACAGTTTTTGGAAGATTAATGTGCAAACGTCAAGGTTTATGATTGATGCAATACTCATAAATTAATGTAAATAATTGAATGGACGCTTGACATTGTAATATAGCAGTTGTGAAGTTGGGTGAAAACTATGAGATCTGAGATATAATCCCATTCATTACTCGGTGTCGAAAGACTGCGTAATGAATTGTTATGATATCAGTGGAAATACACACATGAGACTAGAAAATAATTAACGACATGTTTTCGATCTTATTCATGGTGAGCACATTTGATGATCATTCAATATTACGAAATGGATGCCTCATGCCACGTGTGGTCGTCACAAGCGCAATGTGATGCAAACATATCAGGATGCGTTAGTCGACATGCATACGTTTTGCTTTGATAACGGGCAGAGGTGGTGGTTGTGAAAGAAAATGTCTGTGTACCAGAGATGCGGCTTGATTTCATATATTTAAGGCGCGTGTATGCCAAGGTTTTGGTTCATCGACAAAATCCTTGTCTTCATACTGAATATGTTCTGACTGAGATACAGCTTATTCCTTGTGTAACTACTCTATCAATTTGTAAATTTCAAATTATGCTAAGGCCTTACTCTGGTTCGATTAAAGCAGTATGCCTGCTTAATCATTGACACTATCATAAGGGTCTTAATCTGCACAACGTAAGATGTCTACATTATGACGGGCCGTAAACAATGAAAGTACAAAAGGCGCAACGATGTTTATATTATTTCACTAATTAATAAGATCCCAAAATCTGTTTTATTTGAACATATGCCTATAATGTTCGACTTTATCACCGAAGGTACTTGCCAGAGCCTAATTTCTTTAGATAATATGGCGCTTGGAGCTATTTCTGATCCTTCTAATTCGCAATCAGTAGACACCTAATGATCAACTGATCTACGGGTTTACAACGGCAACAGAAACTGTCGGCTCGTTGGCGACAAAGGCTCTTATGCTAAATATAGAATTGATACAGTTAAAGACACTTGTAGCAATTTCTCACAGTTGTCGACAAACAGAGCATCAATATTTGAGTGATTCCGGTAGGTTCTTCCTTTGTAGCGCTATGTGTGCAAATAATATTTTAATTGTGAATATTAAAGAGATAATGAACATTCCATACGTTGACGCTTAGTGGCTGCGTGAGGTACTCATTCTAGCTGCTTGGCAACCGTATGTAACGAGAACATTCACTGAATGTATTCGAAAGTATATCAGGTGTACAGTCACGTCACGAGACGAAACACTGGAGAGAGGACAATATATTTCATTACCACGAGCATATACTTGTGCGTCATCATATGACAGGTAATTGTGGTAGTGCCATCGGCATCGGTAACACAGCCTTGGTTGTTATCCTGTCTTCATCGTAACCTCGTTTCGCAACTCATTACATACAAAGACATCATAATTATGCTTTCAATAACTATCTTCGTTTCCTTCTCAGTTACTTGCCGAGTTGGCCAACATAGAAAGAAAATTCATCCCACGTGCAATGCGCGAGCTTGGCTGCTTCCACACTCGTATCAATTGTACTGTGCTAGTTAAAGGGAAGTGGTTCTACATCATTATTTCAACTGGTGACCAGGCCAATATTCACAGCTGGAGCCACGCATGAACTATTTACCAGACTAATAACTGGCCCTCAGTAAGTCGTTTGGCTTCACTGTACTTCGATCCTTATGAGGTAATCATATAATACCACGGATGATTATCTTGAGAAGGCTTATAAACCTGCAACATTGAAAACAGTAACAGTGCTGCTTCAACAACCAGAAAGCCTTCGCACCCTGAGTAAATGTCACGCAGTGGCTAGCGTCCAAAATAAGAATTACAATAATCCATTCAATCCAGGAATAATAATAATTCCTATATCGTCGACTGTTATTTATAATTTATCAAACAAGTTGATTTTGAGGTGATGAGTGACATCGTGATTGTCTCATTTGTTGCAGGAAACACGCAACATGGCTTCGTAGGTGTACATCAATGAGTTATGTCAGTTGGGATAACATCAATGAGAGTACATTGCTTCTCGCAACAATAAAATCAAATAATTGTGAGTTCATGAGTCTGGCAGCCATTTTAGGTTTGCGTGGCCCAAAATTACAACGAGAAGTTGCTTTTAGATTTCGTCATTTATGTTATCAAAGTTTATGCTGAAGTTCAAGATACCATGTATAAAGCTGGTTTGTTGAATAATTACTCCCTAATGGGCAATATTACTTTACTGTGTGTATGCTACAGTTGTGTAGGCGACGATGCTGATAGAAGTCGATATGGTAAACGGCCTTTCCTTGCTTTAGTATTACCTGGACCACGAGTGAAAAACAGCAAAAATACAAACTCTACTGCATGCTTTTCTCGAATGTTATGATAAACCACTGTCTAAACTGATACTCTCCATTGGTCTGCAAGTAGTTAAGAGTTTGTGATAAATATTCATTTGTATCACTCTGCTGCCAACGAGCATCATAAGCAAGTCATATCATTAGAATAGATGAGTTAGGAATAGCGTAGCATTCACACAGTACATTTCCCACTGATTCTGAGACATAGTATACACTGCAGTACATTTTCCCATTGATTATGGCACGTAGTATTTACAGCAGTACATTTCCCACATATCATGATACTTAGTATACACCACAGTACGTGTCCGACTGATTGTGATACATAGTATACACAGCACCACCTTTTCCATTCTTTCTTATACGTAGTATGCACAGTGGTACTTTTCCCACAGATTTGTATATGAATTGCGTCAAGAAGTTCCTGTCCCACTTATTCTGATACATAATGAACACAGCATTATATTTCCCATACTGATTCTGATATTTTGTATACACAGCAGTACTTTTCTCACTTACACTTTCTACAAGCTTCATAAAACCCAAGAATGTACTGCATAATGTGGATTCAAGCAAGCACGAAAATGTTCGGAAAACGTAACGATTTAACATCCAATCAATATTCATGGTGATTCTGGGATTATGTAATAGCATCATTAATGTTAAACAAGGGCCCAAAGCTGCGTTTTGTGCTTGCCTCTCGTTCATGCGGAGTAGTGTTGTTACATCTGTTCATACTCTGGCTCGTCTGGTGCTCGCCTCTCGTCCATACGGAGCTCATCATACGGACCCTCTGGTGTTGTAGACATCGGTCCCTGAATACACCACAAAGGAGGAAGTTTGTTCCATTAGCTGGCCAACAAAGCGTAGTACCACGCATGCTAAATTTCACAACTCACCACTAATCCTTCATAGCGACCAGTCGGGTTATAACCGGTGGTATCTGCTTTAGGGGACTCCCCAGACATCGTGTGTGGTGTTTTTTTTCGTCCTTGGCGAATTTTACCCCAGATACAGCTCGTTATAAGGCCAAGATGAACAAGAGCAGAAATACCAAAGAGAACGGCAAACGAAATATTTTGATTTTGCAGCGTGTTGCAGTCACAAGAGTAATCTGCAAAAATACCTAGTCTGTAAAACATTCGAATCGGTCTTGCAAGGTTGTATAACAACAAAGAACTTCACAAAGAACTATTAGCGTTCGACGTGCACAACCGGAGCTTGCAAGATACGAAAACCAGGTCCACTTGTTAATGATGGTCATTGAAGAAACATATATAATCGCGGGCATAGAGAAGATATATATAGAGAGAATATAGATATATATATAGATATATTGGATATATATATATATAGAGATAGATATATATATAATATCTCTATATATATATGAGATATATATATATA
This sequence comes from Urechis unicinctus, assembly GCA_034190875.2. Lineage (NCBI taxonomy): Eukaryota > Metazoa > Annelida > Polychaeta > Xenopneusta > Urechidae > Urechis > Urechis unicinctus. The sequence continues at coordinate 12,271,788 of CM067343.1, read as the reverse complement.
TATATATATATATATATATATATATATATATATATATATATATATATATATCTCTATATCTATATATATATATATATATATCTCCTCTATATATATCTGTGTATGTGTATGTGTGTGTGTGTGTGTGTGTGTGTGTGTGTGTGTGTGTGTGTGTGTGTGTGTGTGTGTGTGTGTGTGTGTGTGTGTGTGTGTGTGTGTGTGTGTGTGTGTGTGTGTGTGTGTGTGTGTCAAGATGGATAGATTTTACCCTCGACTGGAAGACCGGGTTCGGTTGAATATGCCGACTTGGTGGTCATTAAAGTTGTGCCTGAAACAATGAATCCACTCAATCGCGCATAACTTACCATGGCACACAGCATGATGTTTAGCTAAATAAACAGGTTAATTCAGTTATTCGCTTTGATAAAAAACGTCCAGAACGTAACTGGTGGCCCAATGGTTTGCTTGAAATGCGATCAACGCACAGAAACGGCAACAAAGCAATGCACAATATAAACCAGTACACATACTTACATACCTAATAGATGTGTATTTTAGACTTTACCGGGAACGGCAAACTTCTGGGGCATGGAGTCGGAGAACAAGTTATCATTGTTTACAACGCGGACCTTAACTTCCCATTGGCCAGCTGTGACGTAATCAATATTGACGCTGGTGGACGTGGTGTGATCCATAACGTCATGTGTCATCCATTCTTCAGTTCCCACGCGTCTGTAGAAGACGCCGATGGACAAGATACTGTCACATCCAGATGGCGCTGACTGTTGGACAAATACACAGGAAAACACATAGTAGCCTGTGCATCACTAAACGCTTTCCTGTACGATACGATCAATTATTGTTTGACATATGAACTGAAGGCAGGTAATGTGTTAACACTTGCCTGCCACTCTACGTTGACGACGTCGCCGGTTGCGATGTTCAGTATTGTAACTGGGCCAGGAGCTGCAACCAGAATGGTATATTCGATATCGTGACCGGGTCGAGCGCTGTTATCATAGTATGGCGCGTTGTTAATCCATGTGCCTTGAGGATGGATGGAATAACACGTACCCTGACAGGCTGTCTTAAACATCACCTCCCGTGTCCGCCGTGGTGACACCGAGTACAGATATCCATACTCTCGGTACACACTCACTCTCAGTGTGTACACGGTGTTGTGGATCAACTCCCCGATGATGGCGCTGTGCTCAGCCTCACCAGCTATGTGAGATACAATCAGTCCGGTAAGGAAGTCGAGGTCTGTATTGGTTTTATACTGGACCAGGTAGCCGTAGTACCTCGACAACTTCGCGATGACGTCGTCCGCTCCTCCCCACGTCACTCTGACTTGTGAGGAGCTGACAGCGACTGCTGATATAGCTGTCTGATCCCCGAGACTCGGTTCACCTGTATGTGTTTTATGTTAGTCACAGAACGTGGGTGATAAAAGTAGCATATCGTGTGTCTGATTGCAGTTCCTGATAATGCTGTCAGATCTTTGAGACTTGGTTCACCTGGTGTGTGGTTCATAGATCACATGGCTTACTATTATCAACAATGCGTTTTGCTTCTTATGCAAGTCAAGAACTATGCAATGCTGCCGGTGTAAAATAACGAAACAACGGGGTTTGGGGGTATGTGGGGTTATGTGGGGTTATGTGGGGGTATGTGGGGGTATGTGGGGGTATGTGGGGGTATGTGGGGGTATGTGGGGGTATGTGGGGGTATGTGGGGGTATGTGGGAGTATGTGGGGGTATGTGAGTGTATTCTGGCCAGCGTTGCTGGGAATTATGGGATGTATATAGGCTGGTGCTAATTCGACAAAAAAGCACAATTTGTGAACTGCCCACAGACTTAATGGTATCGCTGAATTTACAATGTCTATTTTGTAACATCCCTAAAACATTTCTATGAACAGCACAGATATATTGATAGGAATTATAACGTCTTGATTTCGCGGCTGAATGACGCTTCACTAGGCATTCTTAGATCTGTGTTACTATAGTAACAGCCGGGGCCCAATGGGATGGTCATGGAACGATCTACTGACTGATATGTGTGGTGCATGGATCTCCTAGATACCAGTCTTGACATCCATCAGGACATCTCCCATTCATGTTATTGCACGCCGTAGATCCTCCTTTACAGTGACGCTCAGAGCAGGACGACCCACAGTTGATACCGTAGCTGTTAGCCTCGCACGCTTTAACAAACATTATATAGCGAAAATAGTAGTATTTATCGCGAAGTTAAAAAGCAACTTGCAGCAGACTTGACGTTATACGACTCTTCTCTGCAATTGGAATATATAAAACCAAATTGAACGTGACATTTATAGAAATGGTCAAAGACACATTCGCCCATATTGTGATGTATATATTCTCACGTGTCGTGCAGTGCGGTGACATGAACCCGGGGCATTCTCTACAGCCGACAATGTCGTCACAGGAGGAGACACATCTAGAGCAGTCTGAAATAAATGCATGAATAAGTCTTAAAAGTGAATTGCATGCGTAGCATATGGCTTAACTGAATATTCACATAGTGAGGTTTATATGGGAAGCAATTCCAGCACTAAATTCTCAACACTGTCGTCTGAGTAAGCCATGGAGTGACGCCGTCACCGAAATCCTTGCTAATTGAGTAACGAATTTGGAAATGTTTAGCAGCAGCGTTGACAAATCGGGCGCTGCCTTGTTTAAATCTTTTGTGGTTGATTCAGACAGTATAAGAAACTACAATCCAAACAAAAAGACCGTCCAACAATCTGAATACACCAGGATGACAGCAAATATGAACAACAGAACCGTCGATTGAGTTACTAACCTGCCTGGACGATTTCATGCCCCATCACAATCATCTCACAGATATCGATTATATGGGGGTCACGACCTCCTGTTCTCTCCATTGTTACAAAACGGCCGACAATACGTGAGGTACAGGACAGAGTCACGTTCCCTCCATTAGGAACCGGACCCTCATAGTATACACACAGGGCGTCGTTGGTGAAGATACTGCTGTTTCCCACCCGGATGTTAAAGTGACCCGTTCTATATCCAACTGAAACAAATGCATGACGTTTGAATGCGCACATATACAAATCGTAGATTAATATAAGCATATATACACACACAAATGCATATGCACATACATGCAGATACATACATACGTAAACACCTACATACATACATACATACATACATACATACATACATACATACATACATACATACATACATACATACATACATACATACATACATACATACATACATACATACATACATACATACATACATACATACATACATACATACATACATACATACATACATACATACATACATACATACATGCATGCATGCATACACATGCATACATACATACATACATACATACATACATACATACATACATACATACACACACACACACACACACACACACACACACACACACACACACACACACACACCACACACATACATACATACATACATACATACATACATACATACATACATACATACATACATACATACATACATACATACATACATACATACATACATACATACATACATACATACATACATACATACATACATACATACATACATACATACATACATACACATACATACATACATACATACATACATACATACATACATACATACATACATACATACATACATACATACATATAAACATACCAATCGGCCTGTTGAATATTGTGATGCTGCTGATGTTGTAGTATCTCTGAAGGTCTACCCTCCACCAGGCGTTGTCCTGCGTGATGTGCGCTGTATGAGCACAGCGCTCCGCTTCAGGCGGAGGTAGCAGGCCGTCCACGGCGTTATTAGCATCCCAGAATTCCCCTTTTGTGTGGCCGGTTTCCCGTAAGCAACGTTCCCTACGAAATTATACTATAAGTAAAAGTCAAATACCAGGCATATAAACACCCACTTTGATATCATATCTGCTATGTGAGACATTAGCCTCCTTCCACTACAGTTTTTGCTGATATCGAAACTGTATTTATTTATCCCCGATTTTATTTCATCATTATCATTAAAGAAGTCAGGCTCTCTGTAAAACATCTATTTCATTACCTATCCTACATCCGGGTCCTCGCCAATCGAAAAGCCCCTCGTTACTAGCAGGTCGTGGTTGCCCCTGTCTACATCCACCAGGACACGCACCACTGTTTCATCACAGTCATCATCGTTAGCACAGTTACACGTAAACGAACAGCCTGACTGATTTCCGAATATACAAGCTGCAACAAATGACGGATAGGATCTTAATTAATATGCAGATGGTTTCTCGATAATTGAAGATAGTATAACAGGAAGCAAAATCTCAGATGCACGCGTACATTCGGACGCTACAAATCACATAAAAGGCAAACCAACCGAAATCAACCAAAAATCAGAGAGGTAGCTGGGTGAAAGGTGGAAAAACATTATATGATCGAGACGGGGTTGGGGACGATGTATATCATAAAAGGGGAAGTCTTTTGTTGTTGTGGTTGCAACGTGTTGACAGCAAACATATCCTACGATCATAGCTCTAAAGCATGACCCGGCTTCTGTACGTGGGCTGTAAAGTTGAACCACAGATGTGGGTTGCTGAGGCTGATAGTACCAGAACTGTGTTGTTTAACCTGAGGCTAAGTGTGTATGGTCATTGAAGTCGAGTGTCCTGCGCCCACTACAGTTGTGATATTACTTACACTGGGTGTCCTTCGGGCACGGCTAAATAACGCTAGTGTCTTATTCGATATATTCTGCTGTCTCTGTTAAACAGGACTCGAATGTTTGACGAGAAGACTCGGTCTATGCACAAAAGATACCTACTTCACTGAGGTCCTCGACTAACCCGGCTTTAATATGCTGTTTTTAGGCACACCGACCGCGACAACAACAGACATGTAACCGACGTACTGAGTTGGTGTTTATGTGTTTCCGCTCTAGTTAAGCCAATCATCTCAACTGTGAAATGGTATGTGCGTGGATATATATATATATATATATATATATATATATATATATATATATATATATATATATATATATATATATATATATATATATATATATATATATATATATATATATATATATATATATATATATATATATATATATATATATATATATATATATATATATATATATATATATATATATGTGTGTGTGTGTGTGCGTGTGTGTGCGTGTGTAGGTGTAGGTGTGTAGGTATGTGTGCGTGTGTGTGGGTGTTGGTTAACAAGCGATCACCAGCACTGTTATAGGTTGGTTAAAAAGCGATCACCAACACTGTTGTAGGTGTATATGTGGTTGTTGATATCTCTATCGAGCCAACTACCTACCTTGTACCGGCTGTTCAATCAGTGATAGCAAACATATTCCTAAGACAAAACGGGGAGCATTGGCTCCAGCCATACTTCCTGGTGTAGCGACTTATTCCACGAGTATATCTTTTAACGTGCCTGTGAGGACTTGACGAACTGTGTTATGCTTGAACGTCTGTATCCCAATATCGTGTTCAGGCAATGCGTGGACTTACTCAATCATTATTTAAATCAACCACATCTTTAGCTGTTGAGCTGTATCTTTAACACACCTCGTCTGTCGGTCATACGAGCTGAAGGCCAAATATATGTGTATCATGCCGCCGAATCATTTAATAATCAAATGCACCTATAAGAACCCACGAAAAGTCGCTGGGCTGTCTTTAATTTACTTTACGAGTCTGTCAAAGCATGTCGCAGGGATCGTGTCTTATTCGAATGAGTAGGCTGTCAACCACAGCGCCCTGCTATTTTCTTTTTGCTGACATTACGCACGTTTGCCTCATAACCATTAATGTATGGAGGACCATTGGTGCAACGTGAACGTGGTGCCAATTAATTTAACTAAGAGAGTGTGTCCTATTCTTGATGGATATATGAAGAACCCTAAAAGATCGCGGTGTTTCCAATGGTGATCCCATCGCCCGTAATGTGATGCAATTCTGTTTCTCCAACTTGTTACAGGTAAGTTTGAAGTTAACGTTTATCATTACTGACAGATAGAAGGAGAACAGGAAAGGAGTTTTATTAAATCTGTTTCTGTAACAGCCAAATCTATATAATTTGTGACGTACAATTCAGCGGAACTATATTTATCATACATATATATTTATTTAAAATACATTTTATCATTGCAGAATAACTTAAAAACCATTGCATTGGTCAGGAATAGCCACCAAATTCGCCACAGCAACAACGAAATCTGCCGCATGGAAGACCTGCTTTATTGTACACAGTCTCAGAGTCATATTCAACTAGAAACTACGCTAAATCAGTGGACAGGAGGGCTACTGATGTGCAAAGCGGAATGCCTCTCCCTACAAGGATGCACCTGTGACCAGGAAATGTGCGAACTACTCGTAGTCTACATGGCAGATAATGACATTGAACCTCCAACAAATACACAAGAGGGATTACATTTGTACTTTGTCGTTGGGATATTGGCTACGCTAAGGATATTATTTTTCTGTCCACTGTTTTCATCCGTGTCTTAGTTTGTTTTTAGAGAGGGTTTTCAAAACGTATTCACAGAATGCAACATTGGGTTCATAAAGCATGGATGAAATGATTAACTTTTGACTTAATGCCGGATCTGGTTCCTGCATCTGCGAAATTAGTATTGGTCATACTGTTGCAGTTCATAACACAAGTTACATTCTATATTCGAAATACAACACTCTGTGCTTTGGATGCTGGCTAACATAAGAATCACAGGGGTTACTATATCTGTGCTTACCTTCTTACTAGGTGTTCTGAGTCGTCCATCTCCTGAACAAGTCTCGTCACATACGAGCTCAGTAAATTTTCGTCCTGCGTCATTTGTTTGGGGAATGTTAGATATTTCCTTGTGCTTAGCTGTAGCTCTGCACTGAGCGCATCCAAGTCTTTCTGGCAGAGAGCTGAGCTCTGCATTACTTTATGAAAGCAATCAACCACAAGCAACGGTATTTGTACTGGGTCTTTGTGTGCAATTTAGCTCTTAGATGAACCACATCGTTATAACGCCGGCGACTCCCATCCATTCCAATCATATCATGACGCAACTCAAGTTCGTCAAGCATCACCCCTCCACTATCTTCGGCTACCTATGGGGTATCATCTTCTTTCAGCATGTTGGTTTCAAAAATTGCATAATAGGTTTTAGAATTCTCATTATATGAGTAGAATGTGTTCAAGTCGCGCCAAACAAGTCATCGAAGCACTGTTGTTACTGTCCTGCAGTGTGAGTAAAGTGGAAATGGATTTTTATACGACGCTAAGTAGCAAATCACGTCACTGAGCAAAAGTCTCTACTAGATTTCACGAGCAACGAGTCAAGTGGCCATTGCCTGAATGGGATTTGTAATTGCAAAATAAGGGGCTTCATAAATAATGAGCTGAGTTTGTAACCGCGGACATATACCCTGAGGCTTGCTTTATAAAATGTCTTGTTACGTAACCTTTGATTGTGTTTAGCCCTCATATCGAAAAAAATGTGAAGCGACAAAGGAGCAGCCATTTATACTACGATGTAATTGCAATGTTTGTGGCGTGATTGTTCCAGCACCTTCACTCCGAGTCTTTGCTATGTTTTCTGTAGCGTCCATATGTGCGTACGAATCTTTTACCGTTAGCTTGCACCTTTAACATACGATGTTATAGCTGTGATTTTTCTTCAGGCGTGCAATATGCTGGCTTGAAGCCATGTGATCGGGTTGTAACTGTACAAGCGTTTGTGGCTCAACAAAAACAGAGATAACCCTTCTCATTGTAAGTCTGTAGATTTGCACACATGCGACAAGCGTTAACAATGGACTAAAAGTGAATTAATGTTTAATATAGTGTGTATTACGGAGCATGTCACCTACCGAAACCTTGCCAAACACGTTGACACCGTCAGCGAGGTGCTCTGGAATATAATGGCCATTGTCTTTCCATTTCACGATGGAAGTCTAAGTACAGGTTGATCGGGATGTGAATATAGCCACATACGTAACCAACCGTGTTAAACAAGGTCGCATCTCGCACCAAACAATATTGTTTTCTCTATTCCCTTGAAGGGTTTTTGGATGACTTGCCTCTGAATCTATGCTCAGCTATAACCGTCAAAAAGTCTGCACCAAGCAACGAATGAATATAACAGGCGATAACATCATGGGTGTTACAATCGGCACAAAGAGGGTTGACAAACCAACCTGCAAGAGAAAAGACTTACAGGAACCACGTACCGCAGCAGCTGTCAAAATGCCCAGAGCAGTAGATACCTTTATTTACCTAAGAAGAACTCTTTCCCGATCTACTCATTTAGGTGCATATATTCAAAGCAGTGATGTCAGGACAAACGCATTACTCTCCCCACTAAGCAGAGAGTATATCTCGATGCAGCCGTTACCATCCTGCAGCATGCATGTGAGATCAGGCTGGTCTACAATCGACAGGCCGTTCATCTGAATTGCTCCCATGTCAGCGGTTTTCTACGCCTGATGAAGATGAAGTGGAAAGATAAGATTCCAAATACCGCGGTTCTCGCCTGCGTAAGATCCAAAGTGTACGACAAATTGCAGAGGGCATATGTAAGGCTGGTCTTTTTGCACGGATGCAGTATCACAACACACGGACATAGAAACTCTATAGGAAACTATTGGAAATTGAGAAGAGGAATTTCGGTAGTCAAGGTAAGCTAAGGTAACTATAGGGTTCAACTGGACACCAAAATAGGGTGTTGTATGGTGCTTGCAAAGAGGAAATCAGGAATTGAAAGAAACCCATTGATATTAGTTGATTTTATTTATGTGGATGTTGCGTATACAAAATCTGTTTTACAGTCACATTTCTCTAATTAAACCTAGGAAAAAATCGATCAACCCTCTCGGACAATTCTTAAAGGATTTGGACACGGAAGAACCGATTTATTATTAAAATTCGTTTCTTGTTGACATTGGAATTCCGGGAAATTATTCACTGTTATTTTGTCGTTGAAAGAGGATGCTTTTGAACCGTTAGTTTTAACCGGATGTGATAAAGTGGTGCTGTTCTATTCCCCCAGATCCGGAGAACCGTGTCCCAGGTTAAAAAGAGTAGCTTCCTGTAGGTGGCGCTGCCACATTTTGTATTATTGTGTCGGAAATCTGTGGGCATAGAACATTAATTATTCCAGATAGTTAATAGTTAATGGTCTTTATCGACTTAAGCTGTTCACAATTGGTCCACTATCATTTGATATGCTATTTAACTAACTTATACACCAATACTGCAATTTGCTTTTTTCATAAAAAAACCCGAAGGATAGATAGTGATTGGATCTGACTGTCAGAACGTCAACCGATTATCAGTAGATCGATTAATCAGTCACTGCGCAGGTACGAATCTGCGTGGCACAACATATAAAAGTATTGTTTTTCTTATTTCTTAATAAATCGCCAAATATATTCTACGCAAAAAACTCGTCCACCAAATCTAATCGCCTATATGTGGTATCATGCAGTCTTTAACCAGGACGAAATGATCATTGAATAAAGCAATCAAGTCAATGAAATATTTGCATGAGTCATTGCAGTGTAATGATTGTACACATATGATGAACAAAACATTTACTAAAATAGGTAAGCAGCAACACAAATCAATTGAAATGAATTCCTGAGAAAATCGTCGTTCAGATTTAGATATCAATAAAGTGTCCACGTTACGATTGTGCGCAACTATGAAACGCCTTCAGATGAGCCTTGTACGAACAGATTTCATGACAAGTATATTGTTGGACTCACTGAAAACATTAAATCGTCCTAACCGATGGCAGTGTATCTTAGCCAGAACCCCAATGTACTATATTTACCTTTTCGAGGTAGCATTTGATAACTGATAGGCGGTAAGTATACATACTGAGCCTGTACGGCCATGATACCATCGCCAAACTTAAATGAATTGCTCTAGCATTAACATGTAGTGTCACGATTCTACTTATGTACTTATGTAAAATGTTACCATTCTACTCATAGAAAAATAAACGTAGTGCCAGTTGTCAACAAAGAGTGAGAGCATTACCCATACTGCCAATAATAATGCAGCCGCTTTAATGATAACACTTTAACTTGTTATAGATTGGATATTCGTGATTTGATTAGCAGCACGGCGGTCACTGCTACTAGATGATGTGGTATGCTTTGATTTTGCCCAAATCATGCGATGTAAATGACAATCTCTATCATTTAAACTCAATGTTATTGTCTATAATAAACTGTACATTATACTATAAGCACAAATGTCCACTTGGAATTCTGCAGTGGTATTTGAAATATTTCTTTCCTCCACGCGTCGACATAATCCTTTCAGCGAACTTGTGTAGTGCATATTGAAAGGTAATAGCGTCTTATACTTTCGGAGTGAAACGCCACGCATTCTTCATTTGCTGCAATCAAAAGTCCTTGCCATCAACGTTCCCGATTACTCTACTATCGAAGAGATGGGTAATACAGCCCCCATTCGAATTCTAAGCATTCTTTATTAAGGCACAGAATTACTTTTTTATTGGAGATTACTTTTGACATTTGATTGGCTTCATGGAACGGTTATTGGTCAGTTGATGTGCTATTTCGCTGCTTAGCTTATTACTGTAATGAATGGTAAGCTAACTAATTATTATTTTGATTGCTGGCTGAATGACTTGGTTGATAGGTGGACTGCTTTGGCAGGTTGATTGTATAGTTGGTCGACTTGTTTGTTGGTCAGTTGAGCGCTCAGTCAATTACATTGATTTCATAGTTGTTAGGATTGTTTGCGCATTTCAAAAATAGGTCGACCGTGTCCGTAATGGATGGCGTGCACGTCGACGATGAGATATGCAATGATAAATATGAAATACTATACAATAATGTGTCTTATAGTAAGTCTGCAATGGATGCCCTTAATGTATCATTGAGTCATGATGTACACTCTAATTGTGCTGGTGGTACATGATATCGACATTTCACAAGTTAAGCAAGCAGCTTGTAAGCTTAAACGTGATAAGACAGACGGTGTTTGTGAAATAAATTCTGATCACATGCTGAATGGCTGTGATGAGTTATATGCCCACCTATCAAAACTTGTTACTATGATGTTGTATCATGCACATACGCCACGTGGTATGCTAACATCTACGCTTGTTCCTATTCCTAAGAACAGAAAGAAATCATTGAACAGTAGTGATAATTATCGATCAGTAGCTCTTAGTAGTATCATAGGGAAACTGTTAGATAATGTGATTATTGACTATCAAAGTGATGTATTGAAATCGGGTAGTTTACAATTTGGATTTAAACCGTCACACTCAATAACACAGTGCACTTTTGTATTAAAGGGAATCATATGTAATTATGTCAGCGAAGACCCACCATGTTATGTCATATTATTGGATGCTTCCAAAGCGTTTGATCGAGTTAATTTTATGAAATTGTTTGGTTTGTTACAAGAGCGTGGTATGTGTGCTATGACTGCTAAACTCCTTCTTAATATGTATACGCATCAAACGTTAAGAGTCAAGTGGAGCAATAGCTTCTCTGACAATTCTAATTGTACTAATGGAGTCGAACAAGGGGCGGTTTTGTCACCTTTTTTGTTTGGTGTGTATATCGAAGAATTATTGTCACGACTCTCAAACAGGAGAATCGGGTGCCATGTTGTTCACCGTTATGCAGGCGCACTGAGTTATGCTGACGACGTCGCTCTCATTGCTCCTTCTTTAAATGCGGCCAAATCTATGCTTAAAACTTGCGAAGAGTTTGCCAAGAAATACAACGTTATATTTAACACATCAAAAAGCAATTTGTTGCTTTTTAATTGTCAAAAGCGCGATGTGAATCTACAACTGAACAGTGTTAGATTAAATGTAAGTGAACATGCTATCCATCTTGGATCCTATATAGGAAGAAATTCCGAACAATTGAATATTCATGCTGCATGTGGTGATGTTGTGTCGAAAACTAATATGCTGATGTCAAGATTCGGTCACTGTACAGTAAATGTTCGTAATACACTATTTGACAAATATTGCACAAGTTTTTATGGATCCCCATTATGGACGCTCTCGAGTACTTCATTTGAAAGTTTATGTGTTACTTGGCGCAAATGCATCCGCCATATATGGAAACTACACCATAGAACAAGATCAATGTATATTCCTTTTTTAGCTGGTAGATTACCTCTAAGAGAACAATTAATGTTGCGATGTATGCAATTTTTCTTAAATAGTCTTAATAGCACGAATGATTTTGTATCGGCGGTTAGCCGATTATGTGCCATAAGTAATTCGAATGTCGCAAATAATATAAGATATATTATGAGTATCGTTAATCTTAATACTGCTACGATTTACGACCAGACCATTACTTTTAATGATATTTCATGCAAGATTTGTCTACTGAACATTGATAAAGAAAGATTGAACTTTGTTAATTCCATACAAGGACTTTGTCGGGCCCGTGAATGTGAATATATTCCCGATTTTTCGCACGACGATATCAATGTTCTACTTAATTTTATTTGCTCATTATGATGGCACCCCATGCTTTGTTAAATGATTGCACTTGAACTTGATCGTCATAAAATATCTGTACCATGAGTGCGAAATAAATGCTATTATATGATTTGTGCCATGGCCTTGCAATATCCGTAGAATAATGGATCGCTTTTAGTATCGGCTGTCCAAATGACGCCCAAGCTAGTTTCACGATCCCGCACTATACGGGTACAAATGTTATTGAAACGCTGTGTAATGTGCAGCCAGATGAGCAAGACTTTGTGGTGACGAGGGCATAGACCGCTATCTGTCGAGATTATTTGTTTGAAACTATCATCATTTCCTGATGCATCGCAGGTTGTTGCATTCAGGCCGCTAAGCATAGCTCACTGTCGACTCTAGACTTGATGAACTGAAGATTACACACATCTGATATATAACGCTCACCATCACCTTGACGTCTTCTCCTCCAGTATGCTGATGCGGATGCTGGTTTGATCAAACCATTGACGTTCAGACTTATTCTTCACATAATGCAAATGGTCATCATGTGTTCACGTGTTTCTCGTTATTATATACATTCCTTAAATGTTATTTAGGTTACTCTAGCTGACAACATGGAAATCATATATCGCCAACCAATGGTTTAACCATGCACCCGTACTGTACATAGAAAAATTTAAGTGGTAACGGCATCGATGAAATGAGGCCGGTATTACTTAAGTCAACTGGTTACCCTGCACGCAGTATAATGCCCTGTAGCCATGACGTAAGTCACAGTGTTTTCGCTGTTTAGAAGCAATATAGGAATGACTGCGACATTTATAACTCGCTACTGACAATATGTACTAATGGTGTGGAAATGTGATTGAGTCAGGGGATAATCTCTTTGATCCAAATAGACCGACTGCAGCAATGAATGTTGGCTGCTAGTAATGTATGATATATAAAGTAATAACTCATCATTGTCAACTCATCAGCAATGCATGAAAGATTGTTCAAACCGCTGTACATTGATGACGCCTGTCTGATGAACCTATGTAGAAAATACATTGCTTGTGAATTATAATGTACAATTACCATCAACGAGTAGATGAAGAGCAGCGTAGTATTTCCAAGATATGTGGATAATAATAAGATTGTATAGCATCATTGGATCATTAAAATAACTTGAATATTTCCATTAAGTTTCTTCTATTATTTGTACTGACCACAAGCGGAGTATGGCATCCAAATGTCTCATATGGTTAGGATTTATCACTTCACACACGACGTTTCATAGAATGTAAATGCATCAGCGTCCGAATATTTTCAAGTGCTGAATTGGTTAACTTTATTAAGCTATTTTACTTGATTTGGCTGACTATGATTCGTCTTTTAGGATGTTTGCGGTTAAATATGTACAATAAATATACGAATCGATAGTACGGAAAGTTTGTTTCTCGACAAGCTTGGTCGAAGTTTAAATAAATTATCCAATGTCAGCGATGAAATATATGCTTTACACTAATTTGAAATAAAACTCATAACACCACACCATATATTAATCTATTTAGAATCAACATTTCTATTAACAAAAACAGATTATAATCATTACATAATAGAAGGTTATTCTATCAAATGCAGCCCGTAGTACGTGTGTTCATATTTGGCGAATGCCATTTCATTGTAAGCGAGGTATATATTTTGATATGATTTGAAAAGAAAAATGTCGAACGTGTAGGTACATAATTGTATTGCAATAGCTATAGATCATTGCGGATACCGGAAATATCACGATGGCGTGGCAGCCAATGCTTCCTGCTTAGCGCTACAATGTTTAACGAATTAAGGGCTGGTGGGTAACTCGTTATTTGCAGGCGCTTGCACATTTGAGTGTGCAAGGCATATCACGTATTCAAACCAGGAAAGATGCATTGTCTCCAGGTTAATGTGCCGACTTAGCAATAACAAAAATACGACCCTCATTCGAAAATTTCGTCGCAGTCTTGCTAAACTACCTTTGTTGTCTTATGCGATGGGCGCTATTTATGCTGTAAGAGATTATGTATGATTCATCATTGTGCAAATCTGCCTGCAAAAGTTAATGAAAAAGATTCTTGCTGCCGTTTGTCACAAAGTAAAATTCTTCGATCAGTGCCATTACAATATTACCTTTGAAAATGAAGATACCTGCATGCGAAGGCGAAATAGATTCATAACTATTTCAGCATATGCGATAAGGGCGACATAACGTCTGAATCTGCACTATTTTTCTTACAGGCTGATGGGGCAACTAACAGCCATTACAGTGTTGCACGGCTCGCACAGTTGGGGGGGGGGACAACACTTGCTTCATGTACAGATATGCAACCTAATCAGGACGCACATCGAGCGCACACAATATATTGCTTTTGTGCTTATTGGATACGCATGCGGTGTGTGGCAGACGTAGCCAATTTGACCATTGTAATTTAAAGGTCAACTACAAACATTTTTTTTATTCCATTTTTTCAAAGTTCTATGTTTTAAAAGGGTGTCGTAACTAAAAATTTTTTAGAAAAATGATTTTGAAATGTACATTTTCCACGTCGAATCTGACAAGATACCGCTCGGTAAAATTCGTGAATTTCCGAGTGACGTCATTCGGGTTGTTCGCGAATATTCCTCGCCATCTACAGCCTTCACGGTTGGTTGACATCGTGTGACTTACTCGTCTTTCTTCACGGTCTGGTGCGTTTCTTGGTGTGGATTATGCCTTATTGTTGTGCGTTTGGTTGTCGGAACAATAAGAAGTCAGGCGTGAGTTTTTTTCTGTTTCCAAAAGACAGCAAAATGCGCCGCATATGGGTGTCGAAAGTCAAGCGTAAACATTGTAGTCCTACCCTTATATCGTGTTACGACAGTTCTATGTTCTGATCATTTCGAAAATGGTGCTTATGAGACTGACCCAGAGCTGCTCAAAAGTCTAGGATTTCGTGAGAAACCTAGGCTTCGAAAAGAAGCCATACCGACTCTCTTTAGCCACGTTGGAGTGGATGACAGTTAAAGTAAGCGACGGAGTGCCTCGGAGAAAAGACAATGACAACAGGTGAGATCTGTTGGCTTGAACCTTTACCTTAGGGGAATTAGGCTAGTCCTACTATGTTGACGTATACTTATTTAATGAATTTATCACCAAGTTGCCAGTATATCAATCCAACGGTTTCTTGTCATGCAGGTAGTAAATGAAATGGTATTGGCAGCTGAGCAGAAAGATAAATCAAGTGACAGCGGAGAATCACAGAGTGAGGTTTCACACCCAAGCACTGCCGACCTAGGCGAAGAAACTTTGCCTCTGACAGCGTCCGCGTTGTTTGCTACACCATGGGCGAGTGCCTTGCCGTCTGCAGAACATGAAGCTTGCTCTCACTTGTCATTTGGTGTACAGGCAAATGTTTCCGTGAGTGTCACAAGGCTACTGCAAGATGTTGTTCTCCAGGCCACACTGCTAAGTATGGCAGTTACACCCTGATGGACGTAAAGACTTTGAAGGTTTTAGTTATGCAACTTGTTCAGGTATAAAACTTACAACTTATGATCAGTATATGATGGATTCGTTTATGTCTATTGTACTATCAATTGCTGTTAATTTCTTTCAAAGCAACCAATTTAAAAATTCAAATGCTATGGAGTTAGCTGGTCTGAAGCTTGCTTTAAAATCTCTGTCTGAGAATGGCTTGACCATTGAATCAATCATTACTGACAGACATTTGGAGGTGAAAAAGTACATAAGGGAAGAGCCACCTACAGTCCAACACTGGTTTGATGTGTGGCATGTTGCCAAAGGTTAGTTTCTTTGTGTGACTTAAGCCGACCCAACACTCTGTGTAACAATTTAAAGAATATTTAACTTGTTTGCAAACCAAATTTATATGTCAGCATTAAAGACAAACACACACTTATTTGTAAATGAAGAAATCAAGAAGAAAATACTGGCCAAAGAGAAAAGAAAAGACTACAACATCCTGGGTGAGTGGGCCAGAAGCATTTCCAATCATGTTTACTGGTGTGCTGCCTCAAGCGATGGAGATGCGGATCTGGTCAGAGCCAAGTGGCTCTCTGTTACTAGGCATGTCGTCAATGAGCACGCGGGGCATGGGGATCTGTACCCGGAATGTGAGCATACACTATTAGCGGACAGGAAGTGGATACTGAAGGGTCGGTCTTAGTTTTTAATCATATAAGTTTATATAGAAATATTTACTTCAGTGGTGGTGTAATTAAATGAGTCGTAATGATAAAATTCATATCCCTGTGGTAGTACTTTACCAAAGAAATGTTATCTGTGTTGATATATGTGTTAACCATAAATAGGATCGAAGCCACACAAAGAGTTGGAGTTGATAGTCTCCAGCAAGCATCTCCTAAACGACATTGGCAGGCTCTCCCTATCAGAGCAGACATCAAGCCTAGAATCGTATCACAAAGTGGTCATATTCTTCGCACCAAAGAGTGTCCACTATCCCTATGCCACCATGGAGGCCAGGTAATACCAATGAAGTAACAGTTTAAAATTCGGTTGTGTATATTTGTTGTATGGAAGTTTAGCACATTTGTGAAGTGACAGCTGGAATCTCGGATGCTTGGTGATGTCCATTACTCCGTTATAGTCATCACTCTCTCCAAACCTCTGTTGCACACTCTGGCTTTGTCCATTTGGATGCAGTGCTGACAGCTACACCTAAGTAAGAGAAATAATTAAAGAGTTATTGTAAATTTATATTTGTGTTACAATGAATGAATATAAAAGGAAAATACTTTATATACTGCATGTAATCATCTGTCCAAAATATTTATTGTGCTGAGGGTACAATGGCAAAGCTACATTCACTAGCCAAGTTCTATCTGTTGTAAAAGTTACATCTGCCAACATACCTTCCTCAACTTACAGAATGTGTAAATTGATTGGGTAAATGATACTAACGATTATTTTTTACCAGTTAACATAATTCAATAAAGCTTGGGAAGGGTATTCTTAAACTCACCATTCGTCGAAATCTTTTGTGGATTCTTCATCCGAAGCGAGTTAGAGCTCCCGGTGTCATTTCGAAGTGTGACTTTGGTTTTTCATTTCCCGTCCGTATTGG
This sequence comes from Urechis unicinctus, assembly GCA_034190875.2. Taxonomy (NCBI): domain Eukaryota; kingdom Metazoa; phylum Annelida; class Polychaeta; order Xenopneusta; family Urechidae; genus Urechis; species Urechis unicinctus. Next base: position 12,254,146 of record CM067343.1, on the reverse strand, counting down.
CTCAAATAAATAGTCATGGACATAATTTGCCCCAATTTTATGCAATTGGGCCTCGTATTTTTCATCAGAAGATGACATGGCTTCATTCAAAAACAGTGTAATCCTTAAATCCAAACAATCGCTTTTCGCTTCGCTCACTCGATCGCTGTCAAATTCTCTACGAGGCCGCGCAGCAGGAATGACGTCATGCAACCTGCCCCTATCGGTCAACTGAGGCAAAATGGCAATGAGAAGATGGCTTCGTATTTTCTTCCGAGTGGAACCTTATCGGTGGATTTTTAGTAGTTATGCATGGCGGTGCAATGAATTATGAGTACCCGTTGGTTAATGAGTTATTAATCTTCATTTTAAAACAAAAAATAAAGAAATGATGAAAATCGTTGAAGTTGACCTTTAAACGGAAATAAATATTATATAACCAATTGCCACGGAATGCTCTTGCTAGAAGATATACTTATACTTCTCGGAAAAGCCCTTCACACAAAATGGACGTGTCCTCTCGATGTTTAATACCGTATTATGGCTAGACACACGTTTTTTACTAGTCGGCTCGGTAAATATATCTCAATGCACCTTTTTCGTCACGTTCCTGTCAAAATGATTGTAACGGTTATCCACTGGAAAAAATGCCGAAGAGAGGAGATCAATAAATATATGGATGCGACACGTTTAGCTGGCTATAAGTAGTAGGTGTGCTAACCTGCATTCTCAAACCGTGGTAAAAGAGTATGCATATGCTGGTATATTTTGTTTGTCAGTCAATATGCTTTCCATACAAATATTTCAGTTGTATGCTACAAGCAATGCACCGGGCAATAGATGTTAGTAATATTACATGGGAGCTGTATTATGACAGCATGTAACTCGTGTGCGAACACACGAACATGCAAAAATGTAACCGATGTTGTATTCGGTGGCACTCGTTTTGTATGCGTTGAGCAAAACATTTCAGAGGATTTAATAATCTAATTATCCAAATTCCTGTGATAAATAGCACGTCGGACATTGGCTACGAATAATATATTTCCCGAATTAATTATGTGAATATAGTATGTATGTTTTCCCTCTATTTTAAAAGAATGCGTATACTGCTGCACGACGATAATTATATGAATGTCCTCCCATTAATAGTTGTTATCCCGTATAGTATCGTTATAAACGCCTACACGAGCAACCATCCAAATGATACTGCGGTTCCATATTGCTTACAGACATTTATCTACAAAGGATAATTAAAATGTTATTGTTATTATAAAGATTATTGCATTGTAAAATTTATATGTTTAAGAGCTGGTTCTTGACTTTGTCAAGCGGAGTGATTGATAGCAACAATACTTGACATAGTTTTTTTAAATTAATCACTTGCGCACAGTGTTCGAGAATTTTCTACCATTTGTTATTTTTAGTCAACGATATAAGTTTACAGGTTTGCTGCGTTAATCGTTCAATTGATGCAGCATACCACTATTTATATGATCTAAGAACGATGATTAGCTTCATTTTGGTACTTTCTGTTAATTTTGTCTGTTTGGTTGACACGCAACAGTATCGCTCTAAAAGGTCGAGATAACCATTGACGAACATGAGATTTTGGTATCTCCAGCCCATGCGTGAGAAAGCAGCAACTTGGATGACAATATCACTTAATCGCTGAATAGTGCTCTTTATTTGCGCTGTGCCTTTATTTTTCATAAGATTGTAAAATATTACTACGACAGTTTTTGGAGCATTGATTTAAACGCATCAAGGTTTATGATCGATGAAATAGTTATAAATAAATGTAGAAAATTTAATGGACGCTTGGCATTGTAATGTATCAGTTGTGAAGTTAGGAGAAAGCTATGGGTATAACGATTTAGAGGCTAATTAATTGTTCTGCGGGGGAAGACAATCAATCAATTTTCATGATATCAGTAGAAATACAAATGTGATGCTAGCAAAACACTAAAGACATGCTTTCGATGCTATGTATGGTCTGCACATTTGATGATGAATCTGTCTCACGCAATTTATGGTCGATATGCAAACGTTGGCTTTGATGTCGGGAAGAGGTGGTGGTTGTAAATTATGTAAATGCACATGAGACGCGGCTTACCAGCATATATATATTTGTGATTTAAGCTTGACTATCTGTGGTTCATCAACAAAATCCGGGACGTCATACTGATTTTGTGCGGACTGAGATGCAGCTTATGCCTTGCATAACTACTCAATCAATTTGTATATTTCAAATTATTGTAAAGCCTTGCGCTGGACTGATTACAGTTGTATGGCTGCATTATCATTGACACCTTATTATGCACAACGGTATATCTACGTGATGTCGTGTCGTAAACAATCAACTACACAGGGCACAACGTGGTGTACATCATAGCCCGAATTAATTAGGTTCCATGTATCCGAATGATTTTAACCCAAGCCTGAAGTGTATAACTACATAACTGAAAGTTTAGAAACAATCTCTTCTTAATTCCTTGCTTGTCGGGCACATTCAAACTCAAATGTGAAAAAGCCAGAAGCCAATATCGATAGATAAATGATGGCGGTGGCTACAAGTCAAACGAGATATGTAATGCGTTAGCTAATAAACAGGTTATTTCAGTTCTGCGTGTTGATAAATGCCTACTAATAATAAGTAAGCATTTCTTTAGTGGTCCACAGTTGTGGCTGCTACACCGAGAGCGGTAGGTAGGACTGGCTAATACTTCTGTAGGTGCCAGCTTTTTACCAAGCTGGCTGTATTAAACATCCAAATCTTGGCTGGACATACAAATATTAACACTGAGTTACCACTTGCTATGTAATGTTTACGTCGTGACTATATCGTCATCTATGGCACCACCTGAAAATAAGCGATTCGTTCGGGTAACATTCAGCATTCATCCACAAAATACAGCACTCTTAGTCTGCGATGGGTCACAGTTAGATCAATAACTGTCCTCGAAGGATCCATTTCATGCAGATATCGAGACTGAAATAAGGCGTTTTTCGCCCTTGCACACCAACAAAAATACAATAGCTATTATACGCCTTTCTGCCAGCAATGTTCATTTTCCTGTGCAGAAAATAACATGGCGTGTGGATTGGGCAGTTCGTTATCTATTGATTGCAAACGTTTGCAGCAAACATTAACATCATTATCACAAGCACTGTGACAAACAGGAATTAATTTTGCAATATGTTGCATCATTTTTGTTAATCAGCACAAGTAATAATTTGTAGTCCTTAAGTAATCTACAAGATGAGGTATGCGTCATGCAAACAACACAACCAGTGATAAAGTTGATTCAGCTTAATAATAAAAATTGCTCTTAGCAGTAGCATTAAAAGGTATATAATGCAATTATTCAACTTAAAAGCTGTGTGAATGTAAAAATTCTAGTGGGGAAACAACTCATATTGCACTAATGGACTAAAAACGGAACTTAAATATTCATCTTGTGTTCATTATTACACATTATTGTGGGGGGATGTCCAAACAAACAATTGCTTGCTATGTGGGTCATTTGTATGATGACGCTATAAGTTGGACTGTCCAATGTCCTTTGTGTGGCTATTGTGTCCTTTGTGTGGATTGGGTTGAGCTGCAACGGGAACTGCAAGTTGTGTAGAACACATTACTAACCTACTGAGTGCGATGAAGCCATATATATGTATAGTGCGTTGAAGCAGTACTGGTTGTCAGAGCCATTCTACTCCCTACTTGTACCATGATAGTCGGGCAGCCAACACTGTTACAATAAAGTTGAATTGTTCGTTGTTTTTTTATGTTGATCAAATCTGAACGCAGCAACGGCCATGCAGTTGTGATTCATCAACCGCACATAACGGTTAACATATAATCCAGTCATACATTTACATCAAACCTGGTATATGATCGTCTTCATTCAGTTCGTAAAAAGCCTGCTCAATGTTACAGATTGTAAATTACATAAACCAAATTGAACTGTTACTTTCACATCGTAAGACATAATTGTTGAGCAAGCATAAATTTTATAAGCAATAATCTAACGGAATTAGCAAACACGAAATATGTAGGCATGTCATTCATTCATCCATGATATTCACGAATAAGGTCTCGCAATTCCTTAACTCTTCACAATCATATAAATGCATGCCATTGATAAATGTGATTCGAAACATTTTATATTGGTTCATAATATTCACGAATATAGTCTCGCGATTCCTTCACTCTCCCCTACTGAACGCGAAATTTCCAAATGCTTTAATATGCGGTCACTGTTATATAGAGGAGACGGCCATTTTGATGTATGTTTGGTCAACAGAGAGAAAAACAGACGTTGGCGTCTCAGAAAATGTGTTCTGGCGTCTGTTCGCTAATGAGGCGCCGGGTGTAATGAAATTCGATTAGACGGAACATGCCTTGCTACAGCTTGGTCTGTTCGTAATGATTTAAAGGGGTCTTTGCTGATGTAAACCAAATGCATGCATATCATGTAAGTGACTTTATATTTTATATCTCATTTAGATACTTTGATACATATGTACGATGTGTAGATGAACACTTGCTGAGACATATTGCACGTGACAGTATTATTGAAATACGGAAAGTCTTCGCCTAATAATGGTATGTTAATGGTATATTGCTTTTTACATAGTGTTTTGGTTAGCATCAATCACGTAACACACTTTTGACATACAATTACAGCTTCTCCATTATAGGACAAGCAAGCATATGACCTTGCAACAAATGAGTATATTTATGCCGCCTAAAAGCAGAGCTGATGCGAGCCATGGCGACAGTGATATCACCAGTACTATGCGTTTGGCACGGCGCTGTTTGGCACGTAACTGCATGACACAAATATGCACCGTTTTTCTCCGCCGCTACTGACACATTTATTATTCTTAACGAATATCCTGCAAGAGCGATGAGACAATACTAGTTCAGTATACATACCTTTATGGTAGATGTTTTACGAGTCTGATATTATTCAATGTCCAATGTATGTCAGTGCACTTTGATACAACAGAAATTGTGCATTCAGTACACACACGTAAAAGCTGCGGCTATTGCAAATAATTGATTACAGATCATTTGCAAATGTATTTCGTTTACACAGAAAGCAGCTGTTCTAATTAAATCGGTATTACATGCTTTTTTGGCATAACGTGCGTGATTAACATTGAATAGGGCAGTTGTTGTGTAACAAAAACCGCCTTTGTGCTTGACATTGCCAACCCATATAGTAGCAGCCCATGACGAACGTATGATCTACAAATTACGTTATGATACGTCTACAATATCTCCATTTTAGGTATTACGTTGTGATATATCCGTTCAACTTTTCGTTTATGAGCGGAATGATTTGTTACGCACGAATTGACACTCTCATTCATCTGTTTAATCACTTCTAAAACAGGATTGTTAACTAGATCCGGTCGGACTAAGACTTAATTCTTTAATTTAGAGCCATTTTAGTATACTTTGTTAAGAGAAAAATTTCCCCACTGCTCGCTAGTAACTTTGCGGTGTAATCAACAATTCAACCAAATAATTGATTAACCTACTAGAAAGCGAACAGACAAACAGACTAACAAGCAGATACACTCACAGCAGTCTGATTATCAAAATATATAATATTGATTATATTACCTGCAATGTGTGCAGTGTAAAGGAGACGTGAGCGAATTTTCGGAATTTGAAACAATAGAACAATAGCTCCAATCAGAATAGCTTTATAATGGCTCGTGGGTGAAATCTGTTGCGACCAACTTTGCGCTATTCCCAATAATGCGGCCAATATTTTTGATATGATGATATGTCAATTGCATTACACATATTCTTATGCGCATATCGCACATTAAACACTGTCCGCCGAGTAGAACACGAGGCTATTTTTACGGTTATCATTTTTTAACCTATGACTAAATTTAGTTAACTGTTTAGTGGTGGGTAACGCGTCGACAAATCAGACACATGTTAGGTAACGATTCAATTGACATGCGGCACTGATACAGTCACAGACACTGATTGCCATGCGTCACGGATACAGCCACAAACACGGATTGATACAGCTACATCTTATAACAAAACATTTCGGTAGCTAAGTGACATGCGTGTAGCAAGTCTAAAAGCACATTTAGAATGGTTTTTCTTTTCTACGTCTTATGCTTTGCTAGTTTTATATTTAGCTCCCTTGTTTCACAAAATCGTTTGATATATTATAATGCCGCGTGACATTTGTGTCAACAGAGTAAGACGCCACGTGCCTATTTCAATCCGACTTGTGACCATAGATTGCCAGGCTAATCGTTAATGCCAAAAACCACAACATAATGGATGATCCTATTCACCTGACGATATTGGAACGCTCTGAGGACATCATTCATCCTGGTGCCGTTGTGTAATCTTAGTGATCAGTAACCTGCTGGTACCCGATTGTTTTGATAGTTAATAAGTCGTACGGTGCGCCACCAGCCAACTCTTTAAGAGTGATGGGAGATTCTCAGTGGGTAATAAGCAACGTACTTGCGATAAAAGAGATCATATTTTGTAATATGTTATTTGTATCTAAATTAGAACACGCTGATTGATTTTATGTATTACAGATTTCTTACTATAGTAACCGCTTTTTGTCCCGTTCACAAATATAGCATACGGAATGGGTGTCTGTTTACATGCACAAGAAACTATTTTAGCACATGGAAAACAGCAATATCGTAAAGGTGTTTGCTGTTTTCAATTGAGTACTACTCACAAACCGCCGGATGACCAAATATGTTATGCACCGCTAAATTCTAAGTATACCGGCTCCGTTCAGGTCTAATTCGTGTTCTTCATTTCGCCTTTCATCTGATAAAATATGCAATGTTTTGTTATAAGCACAATATCAACACATCGTACATCTTTGTTATTTCAGCGTTAGGTACTTTGTACTATTCAACATGGCCAGTAATACCATCCAAACATTTAAGGCATATTAGCATCAATATCACAAATGTCGGTATATCTTTTGTAACATTTATGGTGCAAAATAAATTAATTTTAGTACACACAGAGAGTTGTCTTTAATGCATGTGATATATTTGAGTATTGATAGTTCACAGACACAGTTATTGAGAGCTAGATTATATGAATTGATTCTTGGAATGCGGAGAGCTATCTAGAGCTCCCTAATCTGATAACATAGATTAAACGGTATGAACATTAAAGGGTATGAGTTGTGGTTATTGTATTTCACAACAAAGCAACAAGAGGTTTACATGCGCAATAGAGAGCCGCAGTGAAGATATGGTAGGGGTGTGGTGATTACTACCGACTAAGCTAGTTAAATTATGCTTGGGAAGGTTTTCGTGTACGTATAGTTAACGTCGGCTTCATGAGTATGTGTATACAGTCTGACTTTCAAACAATGGCTTAACAATAACCGCCGTTCGATAGACCGTGGCTAGTAAGACAGTCATTCGAGCTGGCAGATTTTACCAGAATATTGGAGGCTACCAGCGCGATCGGGCTAGTGGGTGTTGACACGGGAAGAAAAGGCAACGGAAATATTGTTCCCACTGAGGCGCGAAAATGTCAAAATGAACACCACTCACAGCCAATCAGTGCGTTGCATAACAGAATGGGAAGTTTCGTTTAAATCCAATCAGAACGCTTCTTGTTTGCACATTATTATCCTTATATCAGTATTTTTGTATCAACCACAAGATCTCCTGTTGTAACACATGATGTCAAAAGAAACTAAAAAAGAGTGGGACCACATCGGAGGATTGATGAGACATGGTTTTACGTCATTAAAGACCTAAAAATAAGAGAAGAGAAGCTGATGCCCCGAACGAAATATTGCAACAACTTTTTATGACCCATTGAAATCAGTACATTTTAGTAATATTTCCAGTTGTTATTGTTTTTTTAATTGTTCATCATAAATATTTATAATATTTGAACCTAATAGTTGTTTTACTGAATAAGAGTTGATCCGGTCAATTCATAAATACTATGCGATAAACGACCCAGCACGGCATTATTTAAGTGATGGACGTTTTACTAACGATGCATTACACATGGAACACTCCTGGTTCCTTCAGAGTTTTACGTTTTCAAAAGGCTATTTACCCTACAAAAAACTTCAGTGGTAAGGTAAAAGCCTTCAATGTGGCATTGGTCACAATATCATAGATCGCGACATACTTTTCAAGACTTAATTAGTTCGTCGAGTTAGACGTTGTGCTTGGGGTGATACATTTTAAGAAACTGGAAAGCATTTGAACAGCAGAGTAGATCTTTAACATAACAAGTTGTTGCGGCACCGACGGTTGCATGCACGTATGAAATGTGCATGACATAGTTTTGTCGAGTCCAATAGATGTCGGGTTTACAAGTAACAAGCTGTTATCGATTATAAGTTGACTGTTTCTTGCTCTCGAGGCAATCATAGAGGCTTAAAATTTAAGAGTGACCAAGGATTCATTAATGCGTTAGGTTATCATTACCCTCTGAATGATCATTAGCTTTAATGCGAGCGACAAATAACTAATAATGTTCTAGTTGCTTTTTATAAATCATTGATATCCATTGCTTATTGGACAACACCTTGACCGGATTTCAGCAAGTGCATGATAATATGGAATTGTCAATGGCCAACATATCGCCAGGAGACATAGTAAACTAATAATGTATAGGCAGTAATGTTTTTCGTTTCCCGTCGGTACATAAATTTGGTGGAGCAATTGGACAATCAGTAAATCAGCACTGTGATGCATTATATTTTACCCTTACATAGAGATGCTGCCGTGGATTACATAGGTGTTTTCGGGATATTCTTCAATCCTTTGCTTTGCCTTCACAGTAAACTAAAATCATCCGCAACTTGCTTACATCTGCCTATAAGTTGGCATATCATCATCCTGATGGAAAGGATGATCAAGGATAAGATCGAAATTACACTAAGCAGCTTATAACCAATAATCTAGAATTTTAAAGTTCTCTGTTCGGGACCTCCATTCAATCATATCAGATTGAGCATTTGCTTTTGACATTCACACCAGTCGTATCACGGATTATACAGTTAGCAATTAGCATCGAGCATATTAGAGGAGTAAATATATCCTATCAACTAATCCTCGATTGCACATTGTTCTAAACTACGTCATTGTATGCTGTAGCATTTAGTGTTGCACAGCTACAACATTGCCACATATGACATAATGCCGGCAAAACGCAATGGAAAACATGCTTCAGGCAGCTGTTGCATCGAGCAAGTTTTTCCGCATGCAGTCTATAAGCTGAACAGCCAGTAAGCAACAGGAACCATTAAATTTCCGAGGGCAAATTTACGTCATGAACACGCATCGTTTTATGCAGGTATGATTACAACTTCAAGACAGGTGATTCATCACATTGACCGATCGGTGGGCTGCGCTTAGAAACAGACGGATCCTGCACTGTATGTGCACGATGTAATAAGTAGCAATCAACTCAGAGCGCTGCGTGCCGGTGCTTCTCTCATGAATTATTTATCACCCATTATTTCTCGTTAGGTAAAATACCTTGCAAGAAATCCACCCCTGCAAAAACCGAAGCATTCCCTGCGCGACGTTTCTTTGTCCAACTAGGCAGTTAGTTCTCCTTAGATACAATATCCGAACTTTTCCGGCATGTTTGGTCTCAAAGTGAAAATATCTTTGACGTTTTCGATTAATCGATATCAAATCGGACCAATATGTTTTTTTGTGGACTCCATCACACACATCTGATGGGCTCCGTGAATGAAAATGTTCGTTTTCTTCCAACTTTCACAGACGGTAATTTCTCTGCAACTGAACCCATCTTTGCAATCTTGAGATTGGATCAAATCGACGTCAATGTCGCCTTACCGCGAGTAAACAAGGCAAACGTCATTCAAGTCATACGCCACTCAGTAGCATGTGAGGACGAAAAGGTGTCTGCAGCAAGCCTGTTCGAGCTAACCCTCACGCAATGGGAACCACTGGTATTATTTGATGTGCAGGAAGATAAGAATGACCCTTTATTTGTTTTCCAAATGTATCGAACAAATATGTTTTGGAATATCAATACCGGCCATTCGGCCAATCATGTTTAATGATAACAGATAACAGCGCCAAGAGACAAGCGAACGCTTTGTGTTTGTTATAACTTCCGCCGGATCTAATCTCAACTTAAATCTTCCGATTCATGGAATTAAACAAAATCGTTTTATTGGCCCTTTAATGTAAAATAATGACGATATCAACAACGTGACATGATTACTGTAGCTTTTGTACATGCCACTTTGCGGGCAACCGATGCACATATAAATTAAGATATCACCAATAATCTAGTCGCATTTTATATAAAGGGTTTGTAAGGGAGTCGAATGAGAGACACGCTCCCGCTACTGGATAATATCCATCTCTATACAGGGCAATCAAGCTCATTGAACGCGGATGAATGCGCTCAGCAAATGTAGTGCTGTTGCATCATTCCTCATTATGTCATCACGAGCCCACCGCTTGATAGCGGTTGATTTATTAAGGATAGATTGTTCCGATATTCAGAATTTTATGATGGATTACTCTTGACTAGTCAATTTCCAATTGCTATTACTTGTGCCTAATGTCATTAGGTGTTTGCTTTTTTATGCATCCTCTGAAGATGACAACCGCTGTATCATACCATTCTACATATCTCGATAAGTATATAAAAAATAAGATTACATATGATTGATACAATACATTCTCAAACGTGGGAAGAAAGGTATAAATTGCATCTACAAAACTCTGATTACAATTAAGCTACATAGCAAAAATCGCTACATAATAATATGATATTTAAACATGGTTGATTGTTTGTGAATGTATCAAGTCCGTGTATACCCAGTTTAAACTCAATAAGAAGAATCTGCCAGAATATATCATCTGTGTATTCTTCATCGTATGTTGGGTTAATGTACATACGTTTTCTGTTTAATGATCAGTAGCGATAAACTTAGCGCTGTGTGTCTACCTCATATTACTTTTATATCATACATATTGCATTGTTATGTCGCATTTATGGGACATGATAACGAATCTTCTAAAAAATCATTAATGAGGCCCGTTCCTACACTACACAGTCATGTTCAAAGACTTAGTTGTATTGCCTATTGGAATTTATCTGGTCGTTAGCAGGACATTATCTTCGTCCCCTCTCTATTCGCTTAAGTTTAAACTAAAAGGTCGCTACCGGCCCCCGTACAAATCAATCACGTTAAATAAAAAAGACAACTTCATTTTTCAGAACTTGGCTATAGCAGCGGTTTTACCCATCCATATTTGTCGACCGACTGATATATAAAAAACAAAAGATTCCAACCCAATATTGACATAAATAACGTTGCGGTGACAGACATTTAATGAGTTATATTTCTGTAGGTTGCACTTTCAGTTCATGCGTTTCGTCCACGCTTTGATGGTACTGGCCTGAAGTCACAAATGGATTTCATTTTGTCGGATATCGTGCTAGTTACTTTATTGCACAGAAGTTTGCGTACTTAGCCATAAATTGCCCATTCCTACTCGCTGTCTATACAGCCTTGTCAAATGATACTTTGGAAATAATTTTCTTATCTGCGAAGTTATTTGTTATGCATGGCCGTTAAAATGTTTCAATGTTTGACTTGTCCCAAATCGTACTTTAAAGACCCTTCAAACAAGTTGATATCAAACGATCTAATGTTTTAACTGTGCCTCGAGAATTGTCGATAGAACACATTTATGGCGCTTTATAGAGCAATGTGCTGAATATTCGTGAAATATTGCTAAGATCGGGGCATATATTTGGTTCATGGTTAAGAGTCAGACTAAGAGCAAAAAATCAAAAAGGAAACGACCTATCAAGATAATAGCTAATTTCTGCCAGGTTTATATATTAATTCAAACCAAGCACTTGGCATGCTGCTGCATGCACTCTGCAAATTTAGCAGCGATTACTCATTCATCATAGTATCACCATGAATGAATAACGTATTAGGGATTCGGTAGATTTTCTCGATATCTGAAGCTTTATGATGGATGACCCTTCCCGAGTCTTTTTTTCATTTGCTATAGTTAATGAATTGTGGCTTTATAGCCCCCCACGATTATGCGCTCTGTAATAAAGATGCTCGCTATATCATACCTGCGCTCTATATTCACATTAAGATAAGTTGTTTGTTAAGATGTCAATGCTTACCCATACTAGTTATGCCAAAATTGAACCGTACCTTCCATGGAAGCGGAAATACATATTATTGTCTTGCCTCTGTAGCGAGATTTGCGTGCTACATATGTTTCAAAGACTATTTGTTCGTGTGATATTATCTTGCATGTCAGTGTTAGCGGTTTGTAACCATTCTCAATACGTAAAGTATCGGTACATATATTAGTGCTGTATGCAATATGAAATCAGTTGCATTGTAGCATTTGACAATGCAAGTGAGCGTGCGTCGACGGGAGACTGCGGCAAGACAGCATTTCCATTATGGTAGTTCATTTTCAACAAGCACTAGATAGACAGAAAATGTAATATTTTGAATACATTAGCAATTGCAAAATGCAAGAGACCACATAAATAAGGACCAATGACACTGGATGTCACGTGGAATATTCCAACTCTGGGTTTTGAAATATATTCACCATTGGACTTATTTATTTTATGTAAGGACAATTTTTAGTATCTTGTATCAGAATTATATGTTTAACGTTCAACGACCAGCTTGTGGTTCCTGCATTTTTCAATTATTCAAGTCATTAAGCCTGATCTTATGTTAACTACAAATGTAATTTTATTTGCTTCCGTATGCTTTATTATCTACAACGATTGAAATGTGCTGAGTTATGCAATGGCTGGTTACTGCTGCTGCAACTGTCATAGGGGTGGGGGTTAGGGATGGCTGAAACTGTAAAATTGTATTTGGTGAAATCAATTCCGAGGTTCTAGGACAAAGTAAGAGCCTCAGAGCAAACCCGGAAAAATATTGTTATATCTTAGGTTCAAGTCGCTGCAGTGCGTTCAAGTACCGGTCTCTAGGTTACAAGCTCAGTGGCGCCACAGACGTTTTTGCTGAGGAAGGTATCCACTATGAACTCGGAATAGACGGCCACTACTATCAGGCATGACGATGAATAGCATGTGCAGGATTTTTCGTTTAATTACAAAATAATCGTTGGCTGCCACAAGCTACGAGTTGTTATCGAGACACCACTGTGGGGGAATGATTGTAATGGTTGAATACCATCTACACAAATATAAGTCTCTATTATGCGATGCAAATGAACAAAACAGCAAACAACAAAAAGCCCATCCATATAATGGCTATAGCTTTGTAACTCTTAGTTGCCGACTCCCTAGATTAGATTACCTTACACACAAAAGCGTTGAACTCGGAACTGCAACATTTAAGAATAGCCGGGTGTTAAACAGACCTGTCGGTAGGTTGTCACTGCCCCAAACTCCTACATTTTATCCGAGGTGGTTCTGAAAGCGACACACGCGCTAGTTTGCAGTATTCAAGCAACCGTGAGGCTAAAATTTGATGATTGTCGCATTTCATAGAGAAATCACACTCCCGTTTTGCCAACGGTTATCAGGCAACACGTAACATTTGCTCATGCAAATGAACTAATTCTTCGCAGAACGGTAAATGCAGCAGTGTGTTCTTTACAATTGCAGTGGTATGTTACAAAAATGTTAACAGTTATTACAGCGATGATCCACAGGTATGTGACACAGGGTGAAAGAAGAGGCAAGATAAGTTGTCGTACCCTTGGTGGTTCTAGGAATGATTTGTGATAAACATTATATCGGGCATGTTATGTTCCAGTGCTTATGTTGATAGACGTTGCGTATTGTTTAATTGCATTTAAAAGTTGGCAGATCTTGATTACACGGTCTCAGATGCAGATATTTTAGTTTGCACCAGCGGAAATATAGCGGATTAAAATGTCACCCTGACAATTCTTTGTGTATTGTTTGCCTGTTGTCTGCGTGGCGAACATGCGTACTAAGCACATGTGTATGTATGTATGTATGTATGTATGTATGTATGTATGTATGTATGTATGTATGTATGTATGTATGTATGTATGTATGTATGTGTATGTATGTATGTATGTATGTATGTATGTATGTATGTATGTATGTATGTATGTATGTATGTATGTATGTATGTATGTATGTATGTATGTATGTATGTATGTATGTATGTATGTATGTATGTATGTATGTATGTATGTATGTATGTATGTATGTATGTATGTATATGTATGTATGTATGTATGTATGTATGTATGTATGTATGTATGTATGTATGTATGTATGTATGTATGTATGTATGTATGTATGTATGTATGTATGTATGTATGTATGTATGTATGTGTGTGTATGTGTGTGCGTGCGTGTGTGTGTGTGTGTGTGTGTGTGTGTGTGTGTGTGTGTGTGTGTGTGTGTGTGTGTGTGTGTGTGTGTGTGTGTGTGTGCTAAGCCTACTACAAGCATGTGTGTTAGCAACAACGGAAAACGCACATGTATACGTATTCAACGTAACTATCAGCATACGTTGCTATGCATGTCACTTGGGAATGTGTGTCTCTTGTATTCAAAAGTCCTACGCTTTTCAGCAATACAGATGCATAACATAATCCTGCTTCACATACATGTTGGAAACGCTATGAACTAATCCTCTGATTGAATGCCGGGTACAGTGCAATAGGAACCGCTGGTGTAAATGTCGTTCAGTGTATGTTTTTGAAAACTGTAATATTAGTGCTAGTTCCTCTCCTTACATGTTGCGTCTCGGAGTTTGCACAGCTTTGTTGGGTTATTAGACGCTAGAGTGTACGTTAAATATGCGTTTTGAGTATCACGTTAATGATGCACACTAATCATGTGCATGTCAGGGATTTGTACAAAGTACAGTAATATAGCACAGTAATATATGCTTTACCGCAGCATCTAAGCAGAACTGTGTTACATCAATCATTAATCAGTTTAGATATCACCCTTTAAAAAGAATAGCGGTAGATTTCCCCAATTTGGACAAGATGATAAATCACAATTCACGAATGGAACGACAAATAACACCTACGACAAAAAAAAAGATAAAAGAATTATTTGCCTAGTGACCCTAAAACAAAGCATTATTTGTGCTCGTCCAGTATAACCATTGTTATTCGATCTGTCATGTCCCCAAATTACTAGACCATGGCTAAAAAAGATAGCACCTCTGACCCTGTCTCTTGAAAGCCATACCTCCTTGGTGAAGAATGCAAACAAGAAATACGTTCCACGTGCACCTCCTCCGGGGAAGGTTATTGACAAAATCAGCTCGCGAGCGAAGATATAAAGATGCGATATTGCGGGAGAAAGACTGATGCTGAATGGCCAACTCGATAATACAATTGATACATTGTAAAAATGATAACCGCTGCCAAATGTGAGATATATTCATTATGCTTATCTGGCGCAGGTCTGTCGTATTTGCTGTAGTTATTGCCACTTGTTTGTGCTGACAACACCACTGTTATAGAAAATGCAAAACCTCTCAGCGATATACTTCATCAATTCTCTGTCGGTTCTTAATAAGGCAAGCTTTTTTATCCTGATAAGCGAAAGGTTTACGCCCATGAAAATATAATCTCCCATGAAACATTTCTTATCTTATGATAAATGATGGGGGAAACGAAATTGGACAAAACCCTTTGCTGAACAATATACCGATAAAAGTTCCTATATAATGTATTTTTCCGCTAGATGTTTCTTCATCTGACGTTCTTATGCAATACCACGCAAAATGCGAGAGCATTGGATGTGGCTAACGTGCCCACGCGTCTAATTTATTGATTAATCGGGAAATATTGACTGGGACTGGCACAATGCAATGGTGAGTATTTAACACAACTTGGCAGAAGCGCTGTGGCATTTGACCATATGTGGAAGCAGATAGGCAGATCATATAATAACAAACATAAAGCCATAAATAGGTTTCAGATCATGTGGGCGTAAGCAGTATAGCGTGGGCAGTAACGCTCTTCATAATGCTTACACAGTCAGCACTCTCGGCCGTAACCATGTTCATGTTTAAGTGGGGCGTAATAAAATCGATGTGATTGTAGTTAATGTTGCAATAATACCCGAGCAAAACTATTTGTGTATTTGTTGATGAACATGAAAATCGTGGAAAATCAATACCGAACACCTCAGAGCTATATGGTATTGCCTATGTACTTCCGTCAGATTAATACATCGACCTGTATTTTTTGAGTTGCTATCCAATAATAGCATGTATAATTCACGTAATGTTCTCATTAATAAAGTACCAATCAAGACTGTGAGTAAGGATATGCCCGCGTTGATGGAAGATATGCTGTTTGTAAAAATAATACCTTTGAATATCACATTGCTGTCTGTATAGTTAAAAGGCCAGCTTTTAGTAAATGTGTGTTGCTAGCTGACTGTCCGACGGAACTTCATCGCATACACCCAAAAACATGAAGGTCTAATGAGCCGACCGTATGTTTTTTCCCTAAAAATGAACGTGCTCATATTCATCATGCTACTATCATTTGTGGATTCACCTTTGGGGCCAAACACAGCGCAATCAATTTTGCGAAAGTGACCAATGCGGGAAATCTTCATATTGGTTATTCCAATAGTTATTTACTCACACACAACATAAACTCACTTTGGCACACAATATCATTAACACACACACAAGCACATGCACATGTAAATATATATAAATATATATATATATATATGATATATATATATATATATATATATATATATATATATATATGTATATATATATATATATATATATATATATATATATATATATATCTATATATATATATATATATATATATATATATATCTATATATATATCTATCTCTATATATATATATATATATATATATATATATATATATATATATATCTATATATATATATATATATCCGTCCATTCGTGGACGAGAGGGCCACAACTATATGCTTGGAATAAAAGGTGTCATATGAAGTTTTATTTTAATTAAACTGTTTCAAGGAGCTTACACATAAAATATAAATACCGATGAGCATGCATATTTAGAAGCGTGTTATTTAGATTCATGACATATCTGGAACCACTCCCGAAACAAAAAGTTTAGGTCAAGCATGTCCTTGCATATTGTCCTGTATATCCCAACATAACGCACGCATAAATGCAGAAGTAAGCTCCCAGGGATCGGTAAATTCAAAGTGTTATAGTTAACTTATAAAAGCGTATGCACCCTCGGGTCAATTTATAAATTAAAGGTGTTATCGCATTTGTTACTCATAAGGATTTTTTAGTTTTCATAACGTCGCAACAGCCACGTGGCGGCGATGATCCGTATGCCGTTGACAAAGGGTAACAAGGAAGAGCACGATATGTTATCATTACCTTACATGTGTTGATAAATGATTTTTATTGACACCATCCGTAAACGTGTTTTTTTTTAACAAGAGCGCGCGCACTTATGTGTGTGTAGGAAATGGTTACAACAGACTCGTTTGTACATAAAAACAAATCGCTTTGATACCGACTGATTCGTGTCGGATGTTTTGTATGGGTCCGTATGCGTTCGGATAAATGCTGCCCAGGAGCGTTGATTGCAGCGATATATGGTCAAATATGGTATTATATCATTAGTAAATGGGTAACATTAGTATAATGAATGTACAGCCTTATATCCACAACTTATGCTACACAAGCATGGGGTATCGCTAATGAAAGCTTATATGTCGTAGAGAATCTTAATAAATTTAGTACCCTTATAAAACTAATGGAAATACATCGCGATTTATTTGACCGGACTAACGGGTCCAAATATCGAATCGAAAGGTATTTCAGGACCATAAAAGCCTTGAAATAGTAAAGTAAATGGAATTTGTCGCAGGGAATATTTAAGTAAATCAAATCGATTGGATTCTAACATTTTTGAAAATCATTTCTCCTCAACTAAGTTATAATCAACTGAGAACATTAGCCTTACCATGCGTCAGAATAGTAAGGGCTGTAGGCCAATATTGAAGCAAGCATTGCGCCATGGAAGAAAGTGGCTACAAGACGGCTGCATAACGTAATCTGATTAATATAAGGCTCTAATGGAACTGTATACTTGGTAGAGCCGAAATGTAATGTCATTTTGAGAGCAGAAGATGGATATTGTAAACATAATATAAGCTACAATATGGTGGCATAATATTCATTATGGCCGCCAATTAACCTTTTTGTATTTTTATCTACGCGAATTAAGTATTAGATGCATAGTGCATACAAAGAATAGCAATGTTACGACATTTAATTATCCGATGGTGAAGCCCCTGCACACGATTAAACATAAATGCCCCCCGCATGGCTCGCTACAGCGCACACTCCAAATCTCATCAAGAATACATATAAAAGCAGAACTACAAATGTTGAGCAAAGGTTAAAACAAATCTGAAGGAATGTTGATGTGCGAATTTATCTCATGTGACAGCGTCAGAGAATAAAATTAGCCTTATCTTGATTCAACAGTGCAACCTGGCTGTGACAGTAACGGCCATCAGAACTAACGACATGCTGCTTTATAGGGGATCACTGCCAAATGTTTTTTTAACTTAAGAGTGTCACACATCACCTTTTATGCGTCTTTAATATGTGCCATGCCTTACTTGGTCTGGATGTATGTATGATCAACGCCGTAAATAAGTATTTATGTCTTTTGTCAACGCTTTTATCCAGACATGTACAGTAAGGATGGTTCGCTATATGCAAACAGGTAACTTTTAAAATATTCGCCGATTATTGTCGTCCGCTGCTTAGCAACATGGGTTGGGGGGGCGGAAGAGAGTCTGAAACAACATACACATACGATGCACCACTTCAACATAGATAGCTGAATACCATTGAAAGCTATCTATTGCAACTTTTATACGCTAGGTTCCCTTTATTAGTGTAAAACTATTCTAAAGTTATCCCTATGCCAACAATTGCGTGATATTTTATATGAGCCATTTCCTATATAGGTACGGTGCTAATTTTCCTATTGCCAGTCATACGATTTAACCCTACTTAATTTCATAATATTCATAACGTTCATACGCGCGAAAATCTTTTCATTCTGTCTGTGACATTTGGGCTTTAGACAGCAAAATGAAGTCGATGTTACACGATTCGCAACCATATTCGTTTCGATACTAAATACTATGGTAACTAATTTGCATTAACCTTGATTGCCTTTACCCATGGATGTTGTTTTAATACCATCCAATAAACTTCGGCCAACTGTGTCCTAGCTTTTCGGATTGCCACCAATAAGCAATATTTGTATTTTCTAGGCGAACAACGTTGATCAAAGACCGCTCAACTAGATCGGTGATACAATAACCGAGAGACATTTTTCTGAAATCTTGTAGAACACAATATATTATATTCGTTTAAGTTATAAAAGTTATTGAGTCATACCATTGTAGCAGGGAAACTCTAATGGCAATTGACTGTAACCGTCATTCTATCGAATGATACCGAACGTCTTAGAAAGGAATGTAAATAAATATTGATCGATTGATGTTCCCACGGCCAGTGGCTAATCATTGCTAATGTACTTGCTTTTGACTTGAAGGTAGAATACATTCGAATCACAAGTGTCTGCGTAATCATGCATAATTGATTGATGTATTCGTTGATCACATTAACAGTGCATGACAGATTACAGCCACCTTATTTATGCAACACATCTGTGGGACATCTCAGAATGTTTATCGGTCACATGCAATGCACCGGAGCATGTGATGTGGTGTGATGATGTAACGCTACAAGTTACCCGTTTGGGGATACTTTACGGCTCATTGAGCATTCAAGCTTGCCGCACTTTGTAGACAATCACAATGACCTCTGGCAATTAAAGCTTACTGGGTTCCATGATTACATCGTCGCAAATGTTTTTTTTATACTCGCGGCCACCTGCAAGGCCACAGTTACCTAGTTTACATTAATATCAGTGCGTGACCTTAGGAAGTTACGAATCATTGTGTTTAGCATATCCGTATATCACCCTCAATTCACTGGTTACGGGGAAAGAGTGCAATGTTGGGTTGAGCATATCATGTAAATCTATATCAGTCGTATTAATTAAGCTACTTAAATATACATAACTCGGTCAGTAGCTGCCATTATGTTAATCGCAGATGATTTTAAAGAGACCCTTGTTACCAACAAGGGTACAAAAAAGGCTAGAAAACGCACTACCACATGTAATCAATTACCAATTATATAATGCAAGTTTGTCATTCTGTTCATGTTATAGTAGCTACATTCTGTCAAAACCTAGCTAAACTAAGTCACAAGTACATGATAGGCCCAATAATCTAACGCAAATAATGATTGTACAAATAACTTCTATTGTAAGACATTACTGTAATTTAGTAAATTGATGACAAACAGCGCCTAAAAATCTGGAATGTCATTGTACAGATCCTTGTGGTCTGATTTAAATAAGCAACACAATACTAACTTCTAGTATTCGAACAGTGGAACCACATTAGATTGCTTAGTGCGCCGCACAAGTAATTCTATTGACTGTGCTGATCTTAGCATGTTTTCTGTCCCTGGAGTATCGATTACTTTGATATACTGTCCAATTAGTAGTGCTTGGTGGGATACATTGACGCCTTTGATGTATGACGATCACTACTGCTTAGAAATTCATTAAGATTATCTGTGGCGTACGAGCTGCAGCGAGCATTGGACAACATCTGTGTCTGGCAGGCTGTGACAGTGCTGCTAAAAAAAACAATCCGGCTATAGTCAAATTGCTCCATCTGCAAAGATAAATGTGTTCCTAATCTCTGTTGGACGTCAAACTGGAATAAAAGAATGACGCAAAAACACAGCTGGTTGTTTACTCATTACAGAAAATTGGACTGTCGTACAAGATACTCACACGTGTGATAGCCCCCCTTCCGTTTTGTCTATATATATATATATATATATATATATATATATATATATATATATATATATATATATATATATATATATATATATATATATATATATATATATATATATATATATATATATATACATGTATATATATAATATATATATATATATATATATATATATATATATATATATATGTATAGGTATGCAAGGTATTTTATTAACATATATGTATATATATATATATATATATATATATATATATATATATATATATACATATACAAATATATATATATATATATATATATATATATATATATATATATATATATATGTATATATATACGTATAGGTTTTTATTTACAAATTAAAATGAACCCATATAAACCGATAAGTGATTAGCTTGGTGTGTTAAAAAAGACCAGTACAATCTTAATGCAGTTTAGCATTTAGCAAAATAAACCCGGCCTGCTTAGAGACCGTCCTATAGGTGGTATGGCATTGAATATCCATCACAGATTGTAACTGCGTTATTGTTTCATTCGTATTCACTACACGAACTCGCTGAATGGGTTACGCCCTAAATATGAGATAAGAAAATATGATCAACATCAGGCGAGAATGAATCGAAGATAGTTATTGCTGACTGACTCGTGTGAATAGTCTCGGCATCCCCAACTATGCGCCTTTGTCCATCAATCTCCTTTTTATTCACTTCCTCCTATAGTGAGGTTGCGCTCGCCCAGGCCAACTATATTCTATCATAATTCACCAGCTGTAGGCAGGACCCCGAAATAGTAGACATTGCGTAGTGTTCCACACGGAAGGTTATTCAACTTTAAAGTAGTGTTGATGTGAATGGCCTAGCGGAAAAACAATTCATATTGGCTGCTATGTTTGTCATTTGTATGTTGATGCTGCAAGTTTGACTGGTGCCACCCTATGTCCTCTTTTTGGCTATTGACATAGCTGAGGTTCATACGTGTAGAAGTAAATGCAACAAAGACACATTTGGCGAATTTGTAATGTCCGAAGCACTTTGTTGGTGGTACACTAAATGAGGGCAACAGCATACATTTACCATCTCTCTGATCAATAAAATATGGGAAGTGCAAGTAGTTACTCGAGTTGAAAGCGCCTTTGCCATTTCCTCTAATTGGTTATTGCTTTATATTCGTTCGTAATGCACTCGTCAAGATATATTACAAAGATTTTTCAATATTAATATCCAGTTTTGTAATGTCAAGGCGCGCATTTGACCACTATATGTGAAACTTGCATCTCAAAATAAGTCAATTTACAGCAATGACGCAGTTGTGGAAATAGCACAAATAACAAATACATTTGACGCTGTATTAACTGCTGTTCCTATATTTCCAAAAGAGTGAATTAAACTGCATCAGTCAATTATATCTTCTTAATAACTTTAGTGTTGCCAATAATATGAATAATAATCTTTGCAATATCAATGAAGATGTTTTAATGATTCATGCATAAAGGATTCCATGTGCCAGATAACTCTGTCGGAATCAGATAAATGGTGAGGCTGCTGTATGATTAACTATACAAAAGAGACAGTATTAAGATGACAGTTCCGTGCAACTTTGAGTTAATATACCTAATCATTGCCGTCGTCAACGATATTTTGTTTGATACAGTATAATAATGAAATCGGTGATTATTTACAGTAAGTGAAACAAAAGATGTGTAGGCCTGGACATTGCCATTTATGGTTGAAGTTAAATATAAAATTATGTAATAGGGGAGGTTCAAAAGAGTGGCAATGGCGCATCACAAATTCATTGTTCGAAGCCGATTTACTAGCTATAAATGATCGTTTTGACCCAAAATATCTGATGGCTTTATTACACAAAAATATGCACTGAATTATAACACAAATATGTTAAGTACCAGCATACAATTCTCTTTCAAGTTCCCAGCTCGTGATATGTTTCGTTTTGGACTGTTACATTTATTGTAACGTTTGCCAAAGCAAATATCTGGCGGTTCGAGAGCCTGGTGCCCAACACCACTGGTAATCTTGACAGATGTGTGGGACCCAAGGTAATGTACAGATTAATCACTAGAAAGATACGACCGTACGACAACCTCTTAAAGAAATAGTTATTTTAGACCATGTTGTTTCATTTTGTAGACCTGATTTCCAGGTATGCATGAATACTATCTCAAAAACCAAGAACTTTCATACCAAAAAGCTATTGAGGACTCCCGCGAAACCCGTCGAACTCTGTTACCGATCATAATGCCATCAGCAGCAGAAGGTGATGTAGATGCCAATCCTTCACTCACTTTGCAACATGGCTAAGTGACGTTATGGTCTTCACATGAGGCCATGTGGAGGCGACCTTACCATTTTTATTCGTGTCTCAATCATCTGTTGTAGTCCATTTTGTATGCCATAATTCATCATTGATATTTCCTCATCGGTGCTCCAGCAATTGGACATCAGAGGTGAACGGCTCAAAAAGCACACATGCTGCCAGAGAGGAATACTCAAGCTTTTACCAATTAACCCAATTGACTATTAGACGCCAAAAAATGGGGAAAAGCATGTGGATGAAAGTGGATAAGACGAGGTGAACGGAAAAGGTATTAAGGTATGAAAGCAATTATCCCCAGGCATGTCTTTCAGCCGCTTGACTGGACCAGTCCAGTCATGATTTCCCTCCTGGGTCAACATGGTGCGATGCAGATATGACTCTTGCAAGGACCGCCCCTCACCACCACCGAGATTCCATCTTCCATTGTACCGGTTCCTGTGACGTAGCTTTAAAACTATATCGCCGTTCGACCCATAGGTTGTGAGCTCGATATAAAAATGTGTGAAAACCTGACTGGTTCCCGTGACTCAGATAATCACGTTTAATGGTGGTCCCATCTCTGAAAGGGGATGCATTCGACCCGATAGCTCAATAGTACCGTAATTTACCTTTGTCCCTGCGGCGTAGGTTTTGCAGCCCGGTCTGGGCAACAGGTTTGTGCCAAGTGGGCAGTGGCGCTTAAGAGGAGCTGCCCAATTATCACAATCATCCTCGTCCATCACCGTTGCGATATCATCTCGTTATTTAAAGTGACATTAAACCCCAATATTACCATTACCTTTTCCCTTGCGCTCTACTAGTCTCCTGTCATGGCACGCTAGACGATACAGTGAACCTATTCTGGCCCCAGATCTACAGGAGGTGACGTGACAAGATGACAGGTTCAAGTACATAAATAATAAATCAGCCTTTTAAAGCCTGCAAAGTAGAGGGCGCTATGTGGAAAAACAACCCGTGCATAACGGTTAGCATATAATCTGGCCCTAAGTTTACATTACATTATGTATACAATCGGCTTTAATAATTTGGAAATGCCCTGCTCAATGTTATACATTGCGAGGAACAGAAACCGAATTGACAGACATAATTGCTAAGCAAGTATAAAATTAACGGCAATAATCAAACAAATCAAACGGATATAGCATACACGAAATATGTATGCATGTCATTCACTCTGGTCCATGATTCACGAATATGGTCTCACAATTCCTTGACTCTTCACTATCATATGAATGCGTGTCATTAATAAATGTGATTCAAGACATTTAACTTATTCTGCTACATAATAATTACGAATATAGTCTCGCGAATCCCCCAACAAACAGAAAATAAGCCTATGCTGTAACATGCAGGCACTGTGTTATAGGAGAGACGGGCATTATTATGTATGTTTCGTGAACAGAGATAACAACAGACGTCGGTCTCTTAGAAAGTGAGATCTAGCGTCTTTCCGCTGTAGAGGCGCCTTGAGTAATGAAACCTGATAACACGGAACATACCTTGTTATGGCTTGGTCTATTTGTGGGGGTTTAAAGGGGATCTGTGCTGATGTTCACCAAATGCGTGCATGTCATATCTGTGCCGTTATATTTTCATTTATCATGCTTAGATACTCTGTTGCATAGGTACTAAATGTTGATGACCACTTGCTGAGATAAATTGTACGTTAGAGTTGCACTCATTACGCTAGTAGTACTTGAGCAAATGTTCGAGCGTGTTTGGATATGATTATACGTGCGGGTTATAACCTATAAACCTAAATAACGTTTGAAAAGTGACCACAAGTTAGACGCATTGTAATAAGGACTCAGCTTACCAATGGTATATTTATGGTATATTGCCGTTCACATACTTCGTGTAGAAATACCTGACATGAATATGCGCCGTTTGCCTCCATCGCAACTGACACATTTATTATTATTAATGTTTATCCTGCAAGAGCGATGAGGCAATATTAGTTCAGCATACGTCCCTGTATGATAGATGTTTTACGAATTTAATGGTGTTTAATGACTACTGGATGTTAGTGGACTTTGAAACAACAGATACTGTGCATTCATTAACCGCACGTAAAAACTACAGTGCGAATGGCAGCGACTCACAAGCGGCTATCAGAAATGATTGATTACAGATCATTTTGCATTTTGTATTTCGTTTCATCAGAAAGCAACTGTTCGAATTAAATCGGTATTATATGATTTTTTTCATAACGTGCGTGATAAGCAATGAATATGCCAGTTTTTGTGTAAAGATTCCGCCTTTTTGCTTGACAATGCCAACCCATATAGTAGTAGCCCTGACGCACGAATGAAATGCGCTCTCGATGATAAAATTACAAATTACATTATGATACGTCTACAATATCTCCATTATAGGTATTACGTTGTGATATATCCGGTCTACCTTTCGTTTATGAGCGGAATGATTTGTTACGCACGACTTCAACTGTTTTATCACTTCTAAAACAGGATTTTTAACTTGATCCGGTCGGACTAAGACTTCATTATTTTTTAATTTAGAGCTATTTTAGTATACTTTGTTAAGAGAAAAACTGCCGCACTGTTCGCTAGTAACTTTGCGGTGTAATCAACAATCCAACCAAATAATTGATTAACCTACTAGAAAGCGAACAGACAAACAAACTAGCAAACAGATACACATTCAGCTTTCGGATTATCAAAATATATATATATCACCTGTGCAATGTATGCACTGTAAACTTACGCCGATGCATGTAAGGAGACGCAAGCGAGTTTTCGTAATTTGACCCAATAGAATGATAGCTCCAATCAGAATAACATTATTATGGCTCGTGGGTGAAATTTGTTGTGACCAACTTTGCGCTATTCCCAATAATGCGACCAATATTCTTGATATGATGATATGTAATTTGCATTATATATATATTCTTATGCGCATATCGATCCATATTGCTGTCATGAGTAGCAGACTAGAAATGTGATATAAATAAAACACTGTCCGCCGTGTAGAACACGAGGCTATTTTTACGGTAATTATTTTTGAATCTATGACTAAATTTAGTTAGCTGTTTAGTGGTGGGTAACACTTTGACAAATCAGACACATGGTTGGTAACGATTCAATTGACATGCATCACTGATACAATCACAGACACTGATCGCCATGCGTAACGGATGCAGTGGCAGACACTGATTGAGATGCATCCGGGATACTGTAATATACACTGATTGACATGCGTCACTAATACAGCCACAGACACAGCCACAGACAAGGGTTGACATAGGTCAGTGATATAGCTACATCTTACAACACAAAAATTTCGGTAGCTAAGAGACATGCGTGTAGCAAATCTAAAAGCAAATTAGAATGGTTTGCTTTTCTACGTCTTATGCTTTCCTAGTTTTATGTTTTGTTCCATTGTTTCAAAAAAACCGTTTGATATATGGTAATGCCCCGTGACATTTGTGTCAACAGAGTAAGACGCCACGTGCCTATTTCAATCCGACTGGTGACCATAGATTGCCAGGCTAATCGTTAATGCCAAAAACCACAACATAATGGATGATCCTATTCACCTGACGATATTGGAACGCGCTGAGGACATCAATTGACCAAGTGCTGTCGTGTAATCTTAGTGATCAGTAACCTGCTGGTACCTGATTGTTTTTGATAGTAAATGAGTCGTACGGTGCGCCACCAGTCAACTCATTAAGAGTGATGAGAGTTTCTCAGTGGGTAACAAACACCGCACTTGCGATAAAAGAGATCATATTTTGTATCATTTTATTTAGTATCTAAATTAAAACACCCTGATTGATTTTATGTATTGAAGGTTTCTTATTATTTTAAGCGCTTTTGTCCCGTTCCAAAATATAGAATACGGAACGGATGTCTGTTTACATGCAAAAGAAACTACTTCAGCACATGGAAATCAACAATATTGTAGAAGTTTTTTGTTGTTTTAAATTGGGTACTACATAGCACATCTCACAAAACGCTGGATGACCGAACATGCTATGCACCGCCAAATTCTAAGATACCAACTCAAATCCTTTCTAGTCCAATTCGTGTTCTCCATGTCACCTTTCATCTGATATAATTGGTATTGTTTTGTTATATGCATAATATCAGCACATCCTACATCTTTGTTGATTCAGCGTTTGGTACTTATTTCTATTTTAACATGGCCAGTAATACCAACCAAACATTTTACTTTTATGGTGTACAGTTCCTTGTGGTCTGATTTAAATAAGCAACGCAATACTAACTTCTAGTATTCGAACAGTGGAACCACATTAGATTGCTTTTGACTGTGCTGATCTTAGCATGTTTTCTGTCCCTGGAGTATCGAATACTTTGATATACTGTCCCAATAGTAGTGCTTGGTGAGATACATTGACGCCTTTGATGTATGACGATCACTACTGCTTAGAAATTCATTAAGATTATCTGTGGCGTACGAGCTGCAGCGAGCATTGGACAACATCTGTGTCTGGCAGGCTGTAACTGTGCCGCTAAAAAAAAATCCGGCTATAGTCAAATCGCTCCATCTGCAAAGATAAATGTGTTCCTAATCTCTGTTGGACGTCAAACTGGAATAAAAGAATGACGCAAAAACACAGCTGGTTGTTTACTCATTACAGAAAATTGGACTGTCGTACAAGTTACTCACACGTGTGACAGCCCCCCTTCCGTTTTGGTCTATATATATATAGTATATATATATACTATATATATTATATATAGATATATATATATATATAGAGATATATATATATATATAGTATATATATAAAAATATATATAGATATTATATATATATATATACATTCTCTATCTCTATCTAGCTATCTCTGGGCCTGTACATATATATACATATAGATATTATATGTATAGGTATATGCAAGGTATTTTATTTACATAAGATGTATTTACAAGAGGGAGCTTGGTGTGTTTATATAGAGACAATATATTAGCATATAGCAAATAGCCTATAATAGGTGATGATTGATATATCAGATTGTATGCGTTATTGTATATTCGTATTCATTACGATATGAATGGGTTACGCCCTAATATGAGATAAGAAAATATGATCAACATCAGCGAGAATGATCGAAGATAGTTATTGCTGACTGACTCGTGTGAATAGTCTCGGCATCCCCAACTATGCGCCTTTGTCCATCAATCTCCTTTTTATTCACTTCCTCCTATAGTGAGGTTGCGCTCGCCCAGGCCAACTATATCTATCATAATTCACCAGCTGTAGGCAGGACCCCGAAATAGTAGACATTGCGTAGTGTTCCACACGGAAGGTTATTCAACTTTAAAGTAGTGTTGATGTGATGGCCTAGCGGAAAAACAATTCATATTGGCTGCTATGTTTGTCATTTGTATGTTGATGCTGCAAGTTTGACTGGTGGCCACCTATGTCCTCTTTTTGGCTATTGACATAGCTAGATACGTGTAGAAGTAAATGCAACAAAGACACATTTGGCGAATTTGTAATGTCCGAAAGCACTTTATTGGTGGTATAAATGAGGGCAACAGCATACATTTACCATCTCTCTGATCAATAAAATCTGGGGAGTGCAAGTAGTTACTATAAAGCGCCTTTGCCATTTCCTCTAATTGGTATTGCTTTATATTCGTTCGTAATGCACTCGTCAAGATATATTACAAAGATTTTTCAATATTAATATCCAGTTTAATGTCAAGGCGCGCATTTGACCACTATATGTGAAACTTGCATCCAAAATAAGTCAATTTACAGCAATGACGCAGTTGTGGAAATAGCACAAATAACAAATACACGCTGTATAACCTGTTCCTATATTTCTAAGTGAATTAAACTGCATCAGATAATATCTTCTTAATAACTTTAGTGTTGCCATTAAATGAATACATAATCTTTGCAATACAATGAAGATGCAGATTCATGCATTCCATGTGCCAAACTCTGTCGGAATCAGATAAATGGTGAGGCTGCTGTATGATTAACTATACAAAAGCAGTATTAAGATGACAGTTCCGTGCAACTTGAGACCGTCCCACCTAATCATTGCCGTCGTCAACGATATTTTGTTTGATGGTATGGCATTGATAACTCCACAGTATAATAATGAAATCGGTGATTATTTACAGTAAGTGAAACAAAAGATGCTGTAGGCCTGGACATTGCCATTTATGGTTGAAGTTAAATATAAAATTATGTAATAGGGGAGGTTGAAAAGAGTAGGCAATGGCGCATCACAAATTCATTGTTCGAAGCCCGATTTACTAGCTATAAATGATCGTTTTTGACCCAAAATATCTGATGGCTTTTATTACAACAAAAATATGCATGAATTATAACACAAACTGTTAAGTACCAGCATACAATTCTCTTTCAAGTTCCCAGCTCGTGATATGTTTTCGTTTTGGACTGTTACATTTTATTGTAACGTTTGCCAAAGCAAATATCTGGCGGTTCGAGAGCCTGGTGCCCAACACCACTGGTAATCTTGACAGATGTGTGGGACCCAAGGTAATGTACAGATTAATCACTAGAAAGATACGACCGTACGACAACCTCTTAAAGAAATAGTTATTTTAGACCATGTTGTTTTCATTTTGTAGACCTGATTTCCAGGTATGCATGAATACTATCTCAAAAACCAAGAACTTTCATACCAAAAAGCTATTGAGGACTCCCGCGAAACCCGTCGAACTCTGTTTACCGATCATAATGGCCATCAGCAGCAGAAGGTGATGTAGATGCCATCCTTCACTCACTTTGCAACATGGCTAAGTGACGTTAGTTTCTTCACATGAGGCCATGTGGAGGCGACCTTACCATTTTTATTCGTGTCTCAATCATCTGTTGTAGTCCATTTTGTATGCCAAGAATTCATCATTGATATTTCCTCATCGGTGCTCCAGCAATTGGACATCAGAGGTGAACGGCTCAAAAAGCACACATGCTGCCAGAGAGGAATACTCAAGCTTTTACCAATTAACCCAATTGACTATTAGACGCCAAAAAAATGGGGAAAGCATGTGGATGAAAGTGGATAAGACGAGGTGTTCGGAAAAGGTATTAAGGTATGAAAGCAATTATCCCCAGGCATGTCTTTCAGCACCCGCTTGACTGGACCAGTCCAGTCATGATTTCCCTCCTGGGTCAACATGGTGCGATGCAGATATGACTCTTGCAAGGACCGCCCCTCACCACCACCACCGAGATTCCATCTTCCATTGTACCGGTTCCTGTGACGTAGCTTTAAAAAATATCGCCGTTCGACCCATAGGTTGTGAGCTCGATATAAAAATGTGTGAAAACCTGACTGGTTCCCGTGACTCAGATAATCACGTTTAATGGTGGTCCCATCTCTGAAAGGGGATGCATTCGACCCGATAGCTCAATAGTACCGTAATTTACCTTTGTCCCTGCGGCGTAGGTTTTGCAGCCCGGTCTGGGCAACAGGTTTGTGCCAAGTGGGCAGTGGCGCTTAAGAGGAGCTGCCCAATTATCACAATCATCCTCGTCCATCACCGTTGCGATATCATCTCGTTATTTAAAGTGACATTAAACCCCCAATATTACCATTACCTTTTCCCTTGCGCTCTACTAGTCTCCTGTCATGGCACGCTAGACGATACAGTGAACCTATTCTGGCCCCCAGATCTACAGGAGGTGACGTGACAAGATGACAGGTTCAAGTACATAAATAATAAATCAGCCTTTTAAAGCCTGCAAAGTAGAGGGCGCTATGTGGAAAAACAACCCGTGCATAACGGTTAGGATGTAATCTGGCCCTAAATTTACATTACATTATGTATACAATCGGCTTTAATAATTTGGAAATGCCCTGCTCAATGTTATACATTGTGAGGTACAGAAACCGAATTGACAAACATAATTGCTAAGTATAAACATTAACGGCAATAATCAAACAAATCAAACGGATATAGCAAACACGAAATATGTATGCATGTCATTCACTCTGGTCCATGATTCACGAATATGGTCTCACAATTCCTTGACTCTTCACTATCATATGAATGCGTGTCATTAATAAAAATGTGATTCAAGACATTTAACTTATTCTGCTACATAATAATTACGAATATAGTCTCGCGAATCCCCCAAAACAAACAGAAAATAAGCCTATGCTGTAACATGCAGGCACTGTGTTATAGGAGAGACGGGCATTATTATGTATGTTTGATGAACAGAGATAACAACAGACGTCGGCCTCTTAGAAAGTGAGATCTAGCGTCTTTTCCCTGAAGAGGCGCCTTCAGTAATGAAACCTGATAACACGGAAACATACCTTGTTATGGCTTGGTCTATTTGTGGGGGTTTTAAAGGGGATCTGTGCTGATGTTCACCAAATGCGTGCATGTCATATCTGTGCCGTTATATTTTCATTTATCATGCTTAGATACTCTGTTGCATAGGTACTAAATGTTGATGACCACTTGCTGAGATAAATTGTACGTTAGAGTTGCACTCATTACGCTAGTAGTACTTGAGCAAATGTTCGAGCGTGTTTGGATATGATTATACGTGCGGGTTATAACCTATAAACCTAAATAACGTTTGAAAAGTGACCACAAGTTAGACGCATTGTAATAAGGACTCAGCTTACCAATGGTATATTTATGGTATATTGCCGTTCACATACTTCGTGTAGAAATATCTGACATGAATATGCGCCGTTTGCCTCCATCGCAACTGACACATTTATTATTATTAATGTTTATCCTGCAAGAGCGATGAGGCAATATTAGTTCAGCATACGTCCCTGTATGATAGATGTATTACGAATTTAATGGTGTTCAATGTCTACTGGATGTTAATGGACTTTGAAACAACAGATGTTGTGCATTCATTAACCGCACGTAAAAACTACAGTGCGAATGGCAGCGACTCACAAGCAGCTATCAGAAATGATTGATTACAGATCATTTTGCATTTTTGTATTTCGTTTCATCAGAAAGCAACTGTTCGAATTAAATCGGTATTATATGATTTTTTTCATAACGTGCGTGATAAGCAATGAATATGCCAGTTTTTGTGTAAAGATTCCGCCTTTTTGCTTGACAATGCCAACCCATATAGTAGTAGCCCTGACGCACGAATGAAATGCGCTCTCGATGATAAAATTACAAATTACATTATGATACGTCTACAATATCTCCATTATAGGTATTACGTTGATATATCCGGTCTACCTTTCGTTTATGAGCGGAATGATTTGTTACGCACGACTTCAACTGTTTTATCACTTCTAAAACAGGATTTTAAACTTGATCCGGTCGGACTAAGACTTCATTATTTTTTAATTTAGAGCTATTTTAGTATACTTTGTTAAGAGAAAAAAAACTGCCGCACTGTTCGCTAGTAACTTTGCGGTGTAATCAACAATCCAACCAAATAATTGATTAACCTACTAGAAAGCGAACAGACAAAACAAACTAGCAAACAGATACACATTCAGCTTTCGGATTATCAAAATATATATATATATCACCTGTGCAATGTATGCACTGTAAACTTACGCCGATGCATGTAAGGAGACGCAAGCGAGTTTTCGTAATTTGACCCAATAGAATGATAGCTCCAATCAGAATAACATTATTATGGCTCGTGGGTGAAATTTGTTGTGACCAACTTTGCGCTATTCCCAATAATGCGACCAATATTCTTGATATGATGATATGTAATTTGCATTATATATATATTCTTATGCGCATATCGATCCATATTGCTGTCATGAGTAGCAGACTAGAAATGTGATATAAATAAAACACTGTCCGCCGTGTAGAACACGAGGCTATTTTTACGGTAATTATTTTTGAATCTATGACTAAATTTAGTTAGCTGTTTAGTGGTGGGTAACACTTTGACAAATCAGACACATGGTTGGTAACGATTCAATTGACATGCATCACTGATACAATCACAGACACTGATCGCCATGCGTAACGGATGCAGTGGCAGACACTGATTGAGATGCATCCGGGATACTGTAATATACACTGATTGACATGCGTCACTAATACAGCCACAGACACAGCCACAGACAAGGGTTGACATAGGTCAGTGATATAGCTACATCTTACAACACAAAATTTCGGTAGCTAAGAGACATGCGTGTAGCAAATCTAAAAGCAAATTTAGAATGGTTTGCTTTTCTACGTCTTATGCTTTCCTAGTTTTATGTTTTGTTCCATTGTTTCACAAAACCGTTTGATATATGGTAATGCCCCGTGACATTTGTGTCAACAGAGTAAGACGCCACGTGCCTATTTCAATCCGACTGGTGACCATAGATTGCCAGGCTAATCGTTAATGCCAAAAACCACAACATAATGGATGATCCTATTCACCTGACGATATTGGAACGCGCTGAGGACATCAATTGACCAAGTGCTGTCGTGTAATCTTAGTGATCAGTAACCTGCTGGTACCTGATTGTTTTGATAGTAAATGAGTCGTACGGTGCGCCACCAGTCAACTCATTAAGAGTGATGAGAGTTTCTCAGTGGGTAACAAACACCGCACTTGCGATAAAAGAGATCATATTTTGTATCATTTTATTTAGTATCTAAATTAAAACACCCTGATTGATTTTATGTATTGAAGGTTTCTTATTATTTTAAGCGCTTTTGTCCCGTTCCAAAATATAGAATACGGAACGGATGTCTGTTTACATGCAAAAAAAACTACTTCAGCACATGGAAATCAACAATATTGTAGAAGTTTTTTTGTTTTTTTAAATTGGGTACTACATAGCACATCTCACAAAACGCTGGATGACCGAACATGCTATGCACCGCCAAATTCTAAGATACCAACTCAAATCCTTTCTAGTCCAATTCGTGTTCTCCATGTCACCTTTCATCTGATATAATTGGTATTGTTTTTGTTATATGCATAATATCAGCACATCCTACATCTTTGTTGATTCAGCGTTTGGTACTTATTTCTATTTTAACATGGCCAGTAATACCAACCAAACATTTTACTTTTATGGTGTACAGTTCCTTGTGGTCTGATTTAAATAAGCAACGCAATACTAACTTCTAGTATTCGAACAGTGGAACCACATTAGATTGCTTTTGACTGTGCTGATCTTAGCATGTTTTCTGTCCCTGGAGTATCGATACTTTGATATACTGTCCCAATAGTAGTGCTTGGTGAGATACATTGACGCCTTTGATGTATGACGATCACTACTGCTTAGAAATTCATTAAGATTATCTGTGGCGTACGAGCTGCAGCGAGCATTGGACAACATCTGTGTCTGGCAGGCTGTAACTGTGCCGCTAAAAAAAAAAATCCGGCTATAGTCAAATCGCTCCATCTGCAAAGATAAATGTGTTCCTAATCTCTGTTGGACGTCAAACTGGAATAAAAGAATGACGCAAAAACACAGCTGGTTGTTTACTCATTACAGAAAATTGGACTGTCGTACAAGTTACTCACACGTGTGACAGCCCCCCTTCCGTTTTGTCTATATATATATATATATATATATACATATAGAGATATATATATATAGAGATATATATAGAGAATAGATATATATATATTATATATATATAAAAATATATATATATATATAATATAGATATGTATATACATATATATACATATATATATATATGTATAGGTATGCAAGGTATTTTATTTACAGATAGTATTTACAGAGGTAGATATATATATATATATATATAGATATATAGAGATATAGATAGAGATAGAGATATATATAGAGATAGAGAGAGATACATAGATATAGATATATAGAGAGATATATAGATATGAGAGAGAGAGAGATAGAGAGACATATAGAGATATATGGATAGACGTATAGGTATGCAAGGTATTTTATTTACATATAGGTATTTACATAGGTAGATATATATAGAGAGAGAGAGAGAGAGAGAGAGAGAGAGAGATATCTCTAGAGATAGAGAGAGAGAGATATATAGATATATCTATATATATATATATATATGTAGGAGAGACATATATGTAAAAAAAATATACCTTGTATACCTATATATATATATATGTATATATACATATGTATATATATATATATATATATATATATATATATGTATATATATATATATATATATATCTATATATATATATATATATATATATCTATATATATATATATAGTATATATATATATATATATGTATATACGTATAGGTATGCACGATGTTTTTATTTACAAATTAAAATGAACCTATCTAAAGCCGATAAGTCATTAGCTTGGTGAGTTAAAAAAGACCAGTACAATCTTAATGCAGTTTAGCATTCAGCAAAATAAACCTGGCATGCCTTGAGACCGTCCCATAGCTGGTATGGCATTGAATATCCATCACAGATTGTAACTACGTTATTGTTTCATTCGTATTCACCACACGAACTCGCTGAATGGGTTACGCCCTCAATATGAGATAAGAAAATATGATCAACATCAGGCGAGAATGAATCAAAGATAGTTATTGCTGACTGACTCGTGTGAATAGTCTCGGCATCCTCAACTATGCGCCTTTGTCCATCAATCTCCTTTTTAGTCACTTCCTCCTATAGTGAGGTTGCGCTCGCCCAGGCCAACTGTACTCTATCATAATTCACCAGCTGTAGGCAGGACCCCGAAATAGTACACATTGCGTTGTGCTCCACACCGAAAGGTTATTCAACTTTAAAGTGGTGTTGATGTGAATGGTCTGGTAGAAAAACAATTCATATTGGCTGCTATGTTTGTCATTTGTATGTTGATGCTGTAAGTTTGACTGGTGCCATCCTATGTCCTCTTTGTGGCTATTGTCATAGCTGAGGTTCATACGTGTAGAAGTAAATGCAACAAAGACACATTTGGCGAAGTTGTAATGTCCGAAGCACGTTGTTGGTGGTAAACTAAATGTATGCAACAGCATACATTTACCATCTCTCTGATCAATAAAATATGGGAAGTTCAAGTAGTTATTCGAGTTGAAAGCGCCTTTGCCAGCTCCTCAAATTGGTTATTGCTTTATATTCGTTCGTAATGCCCTTGTCAAGATATATTACAAAGATTTTTCAATATTAATATCCAGTTTTGTAATGTCAAGGCGCGCATTTGACAACCATATATGAAACTTGCATCTCAAAATATGTCAATTTACAGCAATGACGCAGTTGTGGAAATAGCACAAATAACAAATACATTTGACGCTGTATTAACTGCTGTTCGTATATTTCCAAAAGAGTGAATTAAACTGCATCAGCCAATAATATCTTCTTAATAACTTTAGTGTAGCCAAAATATGAATAATAATCTTTGCAATATCAATGAAGATGTTTTAATGATTCATGCATAAAGGATTCCATGTGCCAGATAACTTTGTCGGAATCAGATAAATGGTGAGGCTGCTGTATGATTATCTATATAAAAGAGACAGTATTAAGATGACAGTTCCGTGCAACTTTGAGTTAATATACCTAATCATTGCCGTCGTCAACAATATTTTGTTTGATACAGTATAATAATGAAATCGGTGATTATTTACAGTAAGTGAAACAAAAGATGTGTAGGCCTGGACATTGCCATTTATGGTTGAAGTTCAATATAAAATTATGTAATAGGAGAGGTTCAAAAGAGTGGCAATAGCGCATCACAAATTCATTGTTTGAAGCCAATTTACTAGCTATAAATGATCGTTTTGACCCGAAATATCTGATGGCTTTATTACAAATAAATATGCGCTGAATTATAACACAAATATGTTAAGTACCAGCATACAATTCTCTTTCAAGTTCCTAGCTCGTGATATGTTTCGGTTTGGACTGTAACTTTTATTGTAACGTTTGCCAAAGCAAATATCTGGCGGTTCGAGAGCCTGGTGCCTAACACCACTGGTAATCTTGACAGATGTGTGGGACCCAAGGTAAAGTGCAGATTAATCACTAGAAAGATACGACCGTACGATAACCTCTTAAAGAAATAGTTATTTTCGACCATGCTGTTTCATATGGTAGACCTGATTTCCAGGTATGCATGAATACTATCTCAATAACCAAGAACTTTCATACCAAAAAGCTATTGAGGACTCCCGCAAAACCCGTCGAACTCTGTTACCGATCATAATGCCATCAGCAGCAGAAGGTGATGTAGATGCCAATCCTTCACTCACTTTGCAACATGGCTAAGTGACGTTATGGTCTTCACATGAGGCCATGTGGAGGCGACCTTACCATTTTTATCCGTGTCTCAATCATCTGTTGTAGTCCATTTTTTTTTGCCATAATTCATCATTGATATTTTCTCATCGGTGCTCCAGCAATTGGACATCAGAGGTGAACGGCTCAAAAAGCACACATGCTGCCAGAGAGGAATACTCAAGCTTTTACCAATAACCCAATTGACTATAAGACGCCAAAA
Organism: Urechis unicinctus; assembly: GCA_034190875.2. Classification (NCBI taxonomy): domain Eukaryota; kingdom Metazoa; phylum Annelida; class Polychaeta; order Xenopneusta; family Urechidae; genus Urechis; species Urechis unicinctus. The sequence goes on along the minus strand of CM067343.1, from coordinate 12,216,445 downwards.
AAAGGGGAAAAGCATGTGAATGAAAGTGGATAAGACGAAGTGAACGGAAAAGGTAATAAGGTATGAAAGCAATTATCCTCAGGCATGTCTTTCAGCCGCTTGACTGGACCAGTCCAGTCATGATTTCCCTCCTGGGTCAACATGTTGCGATGCAGATATGACTCTTGCAAGGACCGCTCCTCACCACCACCGAGATTCCATCTTCCATTGTACCGGTTCCTGTGACGTAGCTTTAAACTATGTCGCCGTTCGACCCATAGGTTGTGAGTTCGATATAAAGGTGTGAAAACCTGACTGGTTCCCGTGACTCAGATAATCACGTTTAATGGTGGTCCCATCTCTGAAAGGGGATGCATCCGGCCCGATAGCACAATAGTACCGTAATGTACTTTTGTCCCTGTGGCGTAGGTTTTGCAGCCCGGTCTGGGCAACAGGTTTGTGCCAAGTGGGCGGTGGCACCTAAGAGGAGCTGTTCAATCATCACAATCATCCTATCCATCATGCGTTGCGATATCACCTCGTTGTTTTTAAGTGACATTAAACTGCAATATTGCCGTTACCATTGCGCTCTACTAGTCTCCTGTCACGACACTCAAGACGATACCCATATAGTGGACCCCTATTCTGGCCCCAGATCCACAGGGGTGACGGTACAAGATGACAGGTTCAAGTACACAATAAATCAGCGTTTTAACGCCTGCAAAGAAGAGGGCGCTATGTGGAATAACAACCCGTGCATAACGGTAAGCATATAATCAGGCCCTAAATTTTACATTACACTATGTATACAATCGGCTTTAATAATCTGCTCAATGTTATAGTACATTGTGAAGTACATAAACCGAATTGAAAAACATAATTGCTTAGCAAATATAAACACTAACAGCAATAATCAAACAAGTTAAACGGATATAGCATACAGGAAATATGTATGCATGTAATTCATTCTGGTCCATGATTCACGAATATGGTCTCACCATTCCTTAACTCTTCGCTATCATATGAATGCGTGTCATTAATGAATTTTGATTCTAGACATATATTTTATTCAGGTATCATAATATTTACGAATATAGTCTCGCAAATCCCCAAACTAATGCGCATTAGGATATATATATATATATATATATATATATATATATATATATATATATATATATATATATATATATATATATATATATATATATATATATATATATATATATATATATATATATATATATATGTATATCCTAATGCGCATATCGATCCATATTGCTATCATTAGTAGTAGACTAGAAATGTGACATAAATAAAACACTGTCCGCCGTGTAGAACACGAGGCTATTTTTACGGTAATTATTTTTGAATATATGACTAAATTTAGTTAGCTGTTTAGTGGAGGGCAAAACTATGACAAATCAGACACATGGTTGGTAAGAATTTAATTGACATGCGTCACTGATACAATCACAGACACTGATCGCCATGCGTCACGGATACATCCCCAGACACTGGATTGACTTGCGTCCGGGAAACAGTAATATACACTGATTGACATGCGTCACTAATACAGCCACAGACACGGGTTGACATAGGTCACTGATACAGCTACATCTTATAACAAAAAAAATGCGGTAGTTAAGTGACATGCGTGTAGCAAATCTACGTCTTGTGCTTTGCTAGTTTTATCGTTTGTTCCCTTGTTTCAAAAAAACCGTTTGATATATATTAATGCAGCGTGACGTTAATGTCAACAGAGTAAGACGCCTCGTGCCTATTTCAATCCGACTGGTGACCATAGATTGCCAGGCTAATCGTTAATGCCAAAAACCACAACATAATGGATGATCCTATTCACCTGACGATATTGGAACGCTCTGAGAACATTAATCGACCTAGTGCTGTTGTGTTATCTTAGTGATCAGTAACCTGCTGGTACCCAATTGTTTTGATAGTAAATAAGTCGTACGGTGCGCCAGCAGCCAACTCTTTAAGAGTGATGGGAGTTTCTCAGTGGGTAACAAGCAACGTACTTGCGAAAAAAGAGATTATATTTTGTAACATTTTATTTTGTATCTAAATTAGAACACGCTGATTTATTTTATGTATTGAAGATTTCTTACTATTTTAAGCGCTTTTGTCCCGTTCCGAAATATAGAATACGGAACGGATGTCTGTTTACATGCAAAAGAAACTATTTCAGCACATGAAAATCAACAATATTGTAGAATATTTTTGTTGTTTTAAATTGGGTACTACATAGCACATCTCACAAAACGCTGGATGACCGAACATGCTATGCACCGCCAAATCCTAAGATACCAACTCAAATCCTTTCTAGTCCTATTCGTGTTCTCCATGTCACCTTTCATCTGATATAATTGGTATTGTTTTGTTATATGCATAGTATCAGCACATCCTACATCTTTGTTAATTCAGCGTTAGGTACTTATTACTATTTTAACATGGCCAGTAATACCAACCAAACATTTTACTTTTATGGTGCAAAATTCAATAATTTTAGCTCACACAAAAGATTTCGTTGATATTATAAATAACATAAATTAAACGGTATGAACATTAAAGGATTTAAGGTTTTTTTATTGGCCCTTTAATGCCAAATAACGATGATATCAACGACGTGGCATGATTTCTATAGCACTTGTACGTGCCGCCTTGCGTGCGACTGATGCACATATAAATTTAGATTTCATCCATTATCTAGTCGCATTTTATATTAAGGTTTTGTAAGGGAGTCGAACGAGAGACATGCTCCCGCGACTGGATAATATCCATCTCTGTAGAGATTAATCAAGCCCATTCAACCCGGAAAAATGAGCCCTGCAAATGTAGCACTGATGCATCATTCCTCATTATGTCACCACGAGCCCATCGCTTGATAGCAGTTGATTTATTAAGGATAGATTGTTCCGATATTCAGAATTTTTTGAGAGATGAATCTTCGCTAGTCAATATCTAATTGCTATTACTTGTGTCCAGTGACATTAGAGGCTTGCTATTTTATGCACCCTCTGAAGATGACGGCCGCTGTATCATTCCTTTTGATAAACCTCAATCGGTATATAGCGAATTTTATTATATATGATTGACACAATACATTCTCAAACGTGAGAATAAAGGTGTAAAATGTATCTACAAAACTCTGTTTACATTTAAGCTGCATAGCACAAATGGCTGCATTATAATATAATATTCAAACATGGATAATGGTTTGCGAATGTACAAACTCCGGGTCAGATGAAACTCAATAACAAGAATGTACCAAAATATATCATCTGTGTATTCTTCATCGTATGTTGGGTTAATGACCATACGTTATCTGGTTCATTATCTGAATGGAAGATGAAGGATGATAAAACGGAACCATCATGGTAGAGAGGCAATGTTCGGTAGCAGCAGCTCATCGATGTCATAGCTCACGGATTTAGACGAAATGGACCCTAAGGGCCCAGAAGTATACATATTAGATCCGTTTGGTGGATTATATACTAGCAGTGTTCTCTAATTAATATGCCCCCTTATCATTTCGATTTTTTGGCAATAAAATAATCATATGGGTTTGTGTGTTTACATTGGGGATATAGGGCTGTTGACGTATTGAATCCTAAGGACGTATTGTCATTGATGGGTTAGGCTTGCTTTTTAATAAGTGCAGAAGTTCCACTTGTCATGATTTAGTTTGTATCTTAGATAACATATTTGATAACTAATGGCAGTGTTTTGATTGCAGTATGCTTTTGCAATATTACTTTCTCTAACAAATAGCGGAAGCAAAGGTGGCAAAACAAATAAAGCACCTTACGTTGCCTTATTTTACGAGATTGAGTTGGTTTTGGACCGTAGGTTGATGTAAGGATACTGATGCATCGAAATAATATAGCCAGACAGTTTCACCTTCGCACAACCTGGAATAAATAGTAAAAACAATCAGATTATGCAATAATAGTTTTTGGAATTACCTAGCTATCAAATGCAGGTTCGATTATAGCGCTACAACTGGTTGTTGCAAATTTGCCAAAAACTTACATGGATTAATGCAACTTTGAGTAGTTATACAGAATGACAAATGGCGTAAACATGTGCAGAACATTTTACTACTTGAATAATTGTGCCGTGACTAAATGAATGGTATTCTTACCCCAAATTCATTTCTGAAAATATCCAAGCAAGCGGATAAATAACAATTGGGCCAAATGTCTGTAAAATATTGAATTGCACTGTCCCTTTTCGTAGAGTTTATAGGGTTTAACCTGCTGGTGGAGACATGCATGATTCAACGCTATATTTGTAATAGCTATTGTTATTCATGTGTTGTGCATGGATGCACCTATTTGTCGACCAGTTGACTGTTTGCTACGGGTGGGACTAATCTAGTTTAAAATAGATATCTACTACGAGCGCAACTCGTGAACAATTATTTATACTTTACCTTGCTGCGTCAGGCGTGCTACTTCCTTACGATATCCACTTTAAAATGTTCAATGCCGTTTACACAACGTAGGCGTAGATCTTGTTTTATCAAGATTGTGATAAACACTTGACAGGTTTCATTTCAATATTATTAAGTTGATTGTTTTAAGAAGCTCACTTACAGAATATCCCATTAACTACGATGTTTGATTAAGATCCCACCAACAGCGCACAATATCTTCATGCTTATCAATGATGTGTAGAATTTTAAAAAAAACAGTGAGTGCAACATAGCAAGTCCAAAAATTGCTCACAGAAGCCGATATCATTTATATTTTTCGATAGCCATACAATATCAGAATACTGCTACACATCTTCACAAGAGGTGCTTACAAACCTGATTCTTCTAAAAATGTACCAGAAAAATGGAGTTGTCATGTGCCTGTAATGATTGGCTTTAACGAGATTGCATTATGGCCATGCATCACCAACGGACAAAATTGTTGCCTTTATCTCCATCCTAACAGCACCGTTTTTGATGACACAACAGACAAATGGTGTACCTGTGCCATGGAGTGCAATCACGCTTGCTTCATTCATGACTGATATGCGAGACTGTATGGTCACATATAATAATAAAAAGACATGCATCAATATCTTCAAATGTGACCTGCATGGTTCACGCAATAAGTAAGCCAAACAACTTGATTGCAAATATCAATCAGCGTATGAGTATGAACGAAGCAGTACAACAACACTTAGAATATGCTGGCATTGGGTAATTTTAATGTCCAATGGATAGCTTTTCTCGGCCACGTGCTCTTAATTGTTCTGTAGTGGTAGTGTTTCTTATCAGACACTCATAATTGTGAGGATCATTTAAGCGATAAATACAAATATTCATTAGAAAAACAATACTTTGTGTGTTTATTTTAACAGCCTCTGATCTAGACAGCTCATTCGCCATAACGACCGAGTTAAGAGCTACATTGCACTGGGAGTATCGTGCAATACGCAGTGCATATGCACGGCGTATACATTATTGCTATGATGGGGGCATATTTGGTAATGGTCAAGAGTCTGACTAGCAGAAAAAATCAAAAGGGAAACGATTTATCAAGATATTAGCTAATTACTGCCAGGTTTATAGATCAATTCAACACCAAGCACTTGGCATGCTGTTATATACACTCTGCAAATCTAACAGTGATTACTCATTCATCATAGTGTCACTATGAATAAATAACGTATTAGGGGTTCGGTAGATTGTCCTCGATAACCAAAGTTTTATGATGGATGACCCTTCCCGAGTCTTTTTTTCATTTATGGACGCCCACAATTATGCGCTTTGTAATGAAGATGCTCGTTGTATCGTACCTGCTGTATATATTCATATTAAGATAAGTTGTTTGTTAAGATGCCAATGCTTACCCATACTAGTTATGCCGAAATTGACCCGTACCTTCCATCTATAATGTGTACATTTAACCGTACCCTTGGAAGCAACATATTTAGTCTTACCTCGGTGGCGAGATTTGCGTGTGACATATGTTTCAAAGAAGATTTGTTCAAGTGATATCATCTTGCATGTCAATGTAAGTTGTTTGGTAACCTTTCTTAATACGTGAAGTATCGGTACATATATTAGTGCTGTATGCAATATGAATTAAGTTGCATTGTTGTATTTGAGAATAAAAGTGAGCGTACGTCGATGGAAGACTGCGACAAGACAGTATTTACATAACGGTAGTTCCTATTCGACTAGTTTTCATATAATCTAATATGCCACTTATGGACTTTCACGTCATGTGTGTTTGGAATATTTACATATGTGCTGAACGCAGCATTATAATTTCTACAAATGTGTAGGTAACACAAAATGAATGGCCATGTCAAACATATACAGTTCTACCTCGATAAATCGCGCCCGTCAGCTTCAATAAATCAGAGCCGCGAGTGCCCTCAGCGAACAGATGGAAAACTTGCTTGGCACGTCATGTGCCTTTTTTTTCGGGTTTAACATGTTAGTAGGATTGCTATACGGATAAGGAATGAAAAAGAAGATTATTTGTCGATGATTTTTGAGATGATGGTCAAGGGGAAATGCACAAAAGCGCACTATTGCTGATGGCGGATATCAAGAAAACTACCGTTTTATTTCCTATTTTGTTGAAAGAACTGGCTATTTTGGACTGAAACAACTTGTCTTAGACTTCAGCGCGAGTTATGCAAATTCGCAAATAACAACGACGCAGGTTATAGGGGCAGAGCTGTAATTGCCAAAATCAATTCATTAGTTTACATCGAAGCTAATCACAGTTGTGTATTTGCATCACCATCTGTTGTTTCAACGGTAGCTATATTTGAAATATAGCTGTACAGGTCAACGCTATCGAATAGGAAGCATGAAGCACTGGACAATAGACAGAAAATGTAATATTGAGTACATAAGCAATTGCAAAATGTAAGAAACCAAAAATATGGACCAATGTCCCTGGATGTCAAGTGGAATATTAAATCCCTGGGTTTTGAATTACATTCACCATTTGATCTAATTATTTGATGTAAGGTCAGGCACGTTTAAACAATTTATTATCTGGTATCAGAATTATGTATTTCCGTCGAACGACTACCATAAAGTTCCTGCATTTTTCAATTATTCATGACATTAAGCCTAATCCTATGTTTCCTACAATGTCATTTTATTTGATGCCTTATGTTTTGATTATCTACAGGGATTGGAATATGCTGAATCATGCAATAGCACGTTACTACTGCTGCGGCAGTCGGGGGCGGGGGCGGTGGTTACCAACATCGTACGAGGCTGAAGCTGTGAAGTTGTATTTTGTTCAATCAAGGACATATCAAAGTCAGAGCTTCAGAGCAAATGAGGATAGATATTGCTGCATTTTGGTTCAAGTCGCCCCGTGCTTTTAAGTACCTGTCCTTAGATAACTAGAAAAGCTTTGCCACAGACATTTTTCCTGAGAAAATAACCCACTATAAAATAGGAGAAGACGTCCACCACTATTGGGCATGACTATGAATAGCATGAATAGGAGATCACGTCGAATTATAAAATGATCCTTGGCTGCTACAAGCTACGCGTTGTTACCGAAACACCAAATTGACCAAATCAATTCGTCGGCCAAAATATGAAGATGCGATATTGAGAAAGAACGACTGCTGTCAAATGACCAACTCGATAGTACAGTTGATACGTTGTACAAATGATCGCCGATGCCGCCGTCTGAGATATGCATTACGCTTTTCTGGCGCAGGTTTGTCGTATTTGTTGCATTAATTGCCATTTGTTTGTGTTGAAAAGACCACAGTTAACGAAAATACAAAACCTCACAGTGATATACCTCAATAATTCTCTGCAGGTTCTTATCAACATAAGACATGCTTTTTTATCATGAAAAGCGAAAGGTTTACGCCAATGAAAATATAAAAAGCATGAAATTTGGCTGATTTTGCTGATAAATGGCGAGGAATGCAATAATAAGCACCAAACCCTTTGCTTAACGATATGCTGATAAAAGTTGGTATCTTAAGTATTATTCTGCTTGATTTTTAGTCATCTGACGTTCTAATTCAAACGCCGTGCAAAGCGTGAGAGCATGAGATTTGGCTGATGTGCTGATGCATAAAATGATTAGTAAAAATCGCGATCATTTATTTTGCCTGGGATTGGCACAATGCATAATAAGTAATTTTGCACAAAGTGCAGTGGCATTTGACCATGTTTGCAGATAGGTAGTTTATAATGCTTACACTGTCGGCACATAAACAGCCGTAAATAAAATGTTGATAAGCCATGCGACGTTCAAAGATATATCGACATATAATATATCTAGTGTTGCACTGCTGGCATACCCTTACTAACTGTCTTGTTTGTGCACTTTCTAATGAGAATCGTGGAAAATCAATACTGAACCCCTCTTGGATAGCTACTAAAAAGCACGATTTATGCAAGTCGAGATGCAATTCTATGGTAAGATTGCATCTCGAAGTGACTTGCATTTAGAGAGGGGTTCGGTATTGATTACTTTGTCATATTGCACAAATCCACACAAATAAAATGTAGTTATTGCACGTATTAGCTATTAAACGATTATACCATCCCTCTTAAAGAACAGTTAGTGATAGTGCCGACAGTGTAAGCATTGAAACGCGAAATATATTACTGCTTCCGTCCACATGCGTGTGGTATGCAATAAATGATCGCGTTATGTGAAGTTATCCTCATGAAATAATATCTTTGAATATCGCATGGCTGTTTGTATGGCTTAAAGGCCTGCTTTGAGCAAACGTGTGTGGATGTCGGTCTGTCTGAATGAACTCTTCCGCACACACCCTAATGAACGAAAAGTATGCTTATATGCTACCAGTGATATTGATTTCACTTGTTTCGCCATATCAGGTGCTACATAAACCATTTCTTGTTGTAATTATCTATTACCTATGACAGGCCCACGCCGTTCAATGACTGTATAATTTCGCTTGTTTTGCGAACTATAATCTTGCATTGTAAGATGTTAATAATGATGTTGTATAGCCATGCTAGAGCGTTGTTTTTGACATCGCATAATTGATATAAGAGCCCTTTTTGCGGGTTCAAGAAGTGCGCCTCCTGCTGAGAAGGAGATATTGAATATGACTCGGTACGGATAGTTGGTGGTATCCTCGTTGATGATCCGGGTTTGGCATATCTATCATTGGATTTCCACAATGCTATGCCGTAGGTGTGGATTGACTTTTTATAATAAGCTTGGCAGTTTGTTTCTATCACGCTCTAAAAGTGGTTACGTTTTGAGTGCCTCAAGTAATTGAGCTTCGAGCTTTGATATGCTTATTGAAAGGGAAAACCTTCATTATCTAACTAATAGAAGTAACAGGTGCATGAGACGCCCTATGATCTTACGCAAAGAATGCATCTACAAATGCTAAAAAAGTCTCGGGGCACCTTCCAGTCATTTGCCTTTGCATAACCATTACCCCGGTGTCACCGAGACCATTTGACGCACTTAATAGCCGTGTTGCCGGTTGTGCATCAGCTTAGAATAATTTTTTTTTGTTCCGGGTAGATTTTGTGCATCATGATAAACTTATTTATTGAAAGCGAATTTGAAAACTGAATAATATATATAAAAGACTATTAACAATTTCGGTGAAGATTAATTGTGATGATCCAGTAACCTAGTTCATACAATGTCTGATTGTTTTGCCTTCGCTTTGGAGATTCATACCTGACTCAGTGTTTTCATCTGATGTCACAATCCTGTTACTTTGTGAGCCACCGCTGGATTACTTCTATTGGTAGACATTACAATACTCTTCATTTAGTACTTTCTTTAATATCTGGACTGTCATTATGCAGCTCCTTGTGGCTTATTTAGATAAGCAGCGCAAAACTAACTTGCAGTGTTCGAATAGTGGAACAACATTAGATTATTTAGTGCGCCACACGACTAATTCCATTAACTGTGCTGATCTCAGCATGTTTTCTGTCACTGGAGTATCGATTACTTTGATGTACGGTCCCATTAGTAGTGTTAAGTGGGAAACGTTAACGTCTTTGATGTATTAAGATTACGACTGCTTCGAGATTCATTAAGATTATCTGTGGTGTACGAGCTGAATCGAGCAATGGACAGCAACTGCGAGGATAACTGAGTTCCTAATCCCTGTTGGACGTCAAACTGGAATAAGAGAATGATGCAAAATAATAACAGCTGGTTGCTTTCAAATTCGAATTAACGTGACATTTAGTTTAGTGGCAGTGGTTGAACATCGCCTTACTTATTGGAGAAAACCTGGCTGTCGTGCAAGAGATTTACACATTTGTTAGCCCAGATTCTGTTTCGTGCTAACTCTTTTTGTGTGAACCCACCACGATCACGATAATGTCTGTTAAACGCACAAAGCAAGAAACACGAACATTGGTTAATCCTTTCTTCAGCAAACTAGAGGGTAAAGATGACACATATCGCATTGCATGACCCCTGGTCGACGTTTAATCGATCATATGTACAAATTTATATATATAGAGAGATATAAGAGATATATAGAGAGAGAGAGAGATAGAGAGAGATATATATATATATAGAGATATAGAGAGATATAGATAGAGAGATAGAGAGAGATAGAGAGATATCTCTATATAAGAGATAGAGATATCTATAGAGAGAGATAGAGAGGGAGATCTGTCTAGAGAGAGAGGGATCTAGAGAGAGAGAGAGAGAGAGAGAGAGAGAGAGAGAGAGAGAGAGAGAGAGAGAGAGATCTCTCTCTCTCTAGAGAGGAGAGAGAGAGAGATGATCTAGAGAGAGAGAGAGAGAGAGAGAGAGAGAGAGAGATCTAGAGAGAGAGAGATATCCCTATCTACATAGAGAGATATACCCTCTCTATACATATATATATCTCTCTATATATATATCTCTATCTATATATATCTCTATATATATATATATATATATATATATCTATATATATATATATATATATATATATATATATATATATATATATATATATATGTATATATATATTATCGACAAAACCGACCATTTTGGGTCATTCTATTATTTCGCTTTTTTGGAGCTCAAATTATGTGATATCGCGGATGCAAAACCTAATACATCTGCCTTGTCGGCTTTTAGTTACTCTCTTCAGTTAAAAATTATTTTTAAAAGATTATAAAAATCAAAGCTCAAAATGGTTGTACCAAAAAGTTCATGATAGTTTTGTCAGGCAAAAAACCAACCATTTTGGACCTTTTATAAAACCAATTATTTTCGTCATTTTATATATATAACCATTTGTTTCTCTTAACCAACTATTCGCAATTTAAGTTTAAAAAAAAGGCCGGCCAGCCGTTTTTGCCTTCATACATTACCAACCATTATTAGCCCAACCAACCTGCCCCTGACAGACCATCGTTGATACAATCTTGGGTTACAAAGCTCACTCAAATTATTGCGCGTTTGTAGGTCTTTCGGAAATCGATAGATACTTTTTTCGATTTCTCATCGTTTATACATAATTTGAACTGCGCAGAAGCTATTCATAATTGTACAATCACAATATTGAATGAGCCATAAAAAAATATTAATCTTATTTATCAGCGCGATTAAACGAAAAGCTGACGCAATGTCCTACTCCGAATAGTTCCGAACCTTGCCGAGCGGAAGGTGTACCGGGGGAACGGGGAAAATATGTGTTACAGTCACCTTTTTTTAGGAAGAGATTTCCTCAACGTAACCGTTTTTGATTTGAATCCAAGTTTATACTTAGGAACTGAGAGTTGTAACAGTGATACTTAACATTCTGAAGATTGTCGTCTGAAATGTTGCAGCACGGACGATTCAAAGTCAAAAATGCTCGTAGGTTATATTTTAACGTATTTATTCTCTGATTCATGGCTAATCAAATTGCCATCATTGATGTTATTGCTGTAACTATTATACATATCGATTGCTTTGGGCAGCTTAATGTTATTTAACCCCTCTGGACACTGTAATCTGTCTGTCAACGATGTTGGACAACATTCCATGTCCCTTGAAACGGGAGAGTCCAAACAGCTGTCATTATTAATCTCCGTGCGACACGGCGTCAATCTTGCGGCACATGGCCAAAGTTGCCAAATTCGCTTAAATTTGGAGCAACAAAAATAACAAGGGGATAATCTTATATCAGTTCCAATTAAAGGAAAGAAGAAGTGTTTATATACAGTTAATAAAAAGCAAATAAGATATGTTAATTTGACATAAAATAACTTTCGACTGAAGCTATTTGGGTGTCTCCCTAATCGGTCGGGTTGACAGGCTTCGGTGAAGTTCTGTGCAGCTAGATGTACGGAGCAGTGGAGGTAGCATCACATAGCGTTATGAATCCAATCTCAGTCATAGACGCTAACATAGCTGCCTTTATATGCTCAATGGTATGCATCTACGTGAGGTTGTGACGTCAACAATGAACTACACTCGGCGCAACGTTGTGTACATCATGGCACGAATTAATTAGGTTCCATGTATTCGGATAATTGTAACACAAGTCTAAAATGCATGACTATATAACTAATAGTTAAGAAACGATCGTCTGCTCTTAAATCCTGGCTTGTCGGGCACATTCAAACTGATGAATGAAAAAGCCAGAAGCTAATATCGATCAATGAATATTTTAGTTGGCTAAAAGTCAAACGAGATTTTTAATGCGTTAGCTAAATAAACAGGTTGTTTCAGTTCCTCGTTATGATAAAAATTACCCAGAACGTAACTAATGGCACATGTATGTTATGGAAAAGAGATCTTTGCGTATAACCTAAATTTTCCCTATACTGACTTGCAGCGAGTGCAGTCATACATACCTAGAATGATCATTAAGTGATACAAAACGTCATGAGCGAACAGCAAATAATCTACTAACAATAATCAAACCGACCACCGCAACAACATACAAGAAGCCAGGTATTTAACATACAAGATCAAATGAAACTATCTAAGTGCAGAGAAGTCATTTGCTTGGTGTGTTAATGAGGACCCAGATAATCTAAATGCAGTTTAGCATACCGCAGAATAAACCCAGCCTGACTAGGAAATGGAATGGGAGTTAGTATCCATCGTAGTTTCTAACTGCGTTATTGACTCATTCGTATTCACCACATCAACTCGCTGAATGAGTTACGCCGTTTATTTGACATAAGAAATATGATAAACATCACGTGAGAAAGAATCGAAGATAGTTATTGTTGACTGACAAATTTGAATAGTCTCGGCACCCTCAGCCATATGCCTTGAACCATCAATCACCTTTATGTCACCTCCTGCCTTAGTGAGGTTGCGATCAAACTACACTCAATCACAATTTACCAGCTGTAGGCAGGGCCCCGAATCAGTAGGCATTGCTTAGTGGTCCACAGTTGTGGTGCTACACCAAGAGCGGTAGGCAGGACTGGCTAATACTTTTGCAAGCTTTGTTCTTTACTTGCTGCAGTATACATCCAACTCTCGGTTGGACATCAAAATATTAACTCTGAGTAACCACTTGCTATGCAATGTTCACGTCGTCACCATATCGACATATATAGCACCACTTGAAAATAAACGAATCAATAAGCGTTTCGTTCGGGTAACATTCGGCATTCACCCACAAAAGACCACACTCATAGCTGCGATTGGTCAAATCCTGATCAATAACTGCCCTCGAAAGGATTGTTTTCGTGCAGATATCGGGACTAAAAAAAGGCTCATTCGCCCTTGCACACCAACCTAAATACAATAACTGTTATACGCCTTACTGCCAGACCAAGCAATGTTCATTTGCAGAAAATAATATGTGGACGTTGCAAACTGTGGGCATGAAATTAACAGTCATGTTACTTAGTCGTTGTATGAATAATGCTGTGTGAAGTACTTTGGTGAATGCTGAGTAGTTCGTTTTCTAGTGATTGCAAATATTTGCAACGAAAAATAACATCCTCATCCCACACACGTTATTACACAGGAACTAATTTTGCAAGGTTTTGCTTCATTTTTGTTAATCAGCAATGACCTCATGTACACCAATGCAACAAATCTATTTTATGGCAGAATTACATTAGTAATAATTTGTTATTCTTTAGTACTCTACAAGATGAGGAATACGTCAAACATGCAGCACAACCAACGATAAAGTTGATTCAGCTTAGTACTAATAATTGCTATTAGTACTAGCATTGTAAAATATACAATACACTTATTCATTTTTATAGCAGTGTGAATATTAATAGCCTAGTGTAAATGCAATTTATATTCCACAAATTGATTTAAAACGGACCCTATATCTTCATCCGGTGTGCGTTATGGCAGATTAGTGTAGTAAACGAACAATTGTTTGCTATGTGGGTCATTTGTATGATGACGCTGCAAGTTGACTGGTGCCATCCAATGTCCTGGTTGTGGCTTTTGCCATGGCTGAGGTTCAAACGTGTTGGTTAATGCAACAAAGATGCATTAGGATAAGTTGAATAGTCCGAAGCACTTTGCTAGTTGTAAACTAAACATAGGTGATTACGCCGCCTCAAATAGATCATACATTGACTATCACTCTGATCAATGAATTATTGAAAGTGCAAGTAAGTCGAGAGCCCATTTGCCAGTTGCTCGATTTGGTAATTGCTTTAAAGGTGTTCGTAATTATGTGTTTGTGGAAATAGCCCTCACATCCCATACATTTGGCGCTGTATTAATTGCTGTCCCAATACTTACCATGGTGACAATGAAAATGTATCAGCCAATTACACCAACTTAGTAATTTTAATGTAGCCAATAATATGAAAAATGATCTTTGCAATATCAATAAAAATGAGTTCATCATTCATAAATATAGTATTTCATTCGCCAGGTAACTGTTTCGGAATCAGATTAATGACGAGGCAGCTTAATGGTTACCTATATGAAAGGGATAAGTATTTCGTATGAAGAGGACAGTTCCGTGCCACTTAGAGTTTATGTACCTGCGTATTGCCATCGTCAGCAAGCATGTTATAAATACAGTATATACATCATAAGTACGAAATCAGTGATGGTTTATAATTAGAAGAGAAACAGATGTGTAAGCTTGGACATGGACCTTTATGGTTAAAGGTACATGCGGTTGAAGTTTGGTGTCATATTATGTAAAGGGAGAGGCTCAAATGAGAGGCAATAGCTCATTACAACTCGGGCATCCTTCTATGCAGCTGAAGTGATTTCGGTAAGCAAATTCATTGTATCGTGATTCCTTCAATCTCCCCCAAAAAGCGCAAAATAAAAATATGCTGCAATATGAGGGCACTGATGTATAAAAAAGACGGCCTTTTGCATGCATGTTTGATGAACAGAGAGAATAACAGACGTTGGCCTCTCAGAAAGTGCGATCTGGCGTCTGTTTGCTGATGAGGCCCCTGGTGTAATGAAATCTGATTACGCGGAACATGCCTTGGTCTGTTATGTGAAGGTTTAAAGGGGTCTTTGCTGATGTAAACCATGCATGTCATATTAGTGTCTTTATTTTCTCATTTATCATATTAAGATACTTTGTCGCATAGGTACAATGTGTTGATGAACACTCGCTGAGATAAATTGTACGTGAGAGTGGAAACTTATAAATCTAAATAACGATGGAATAGTTACCACGACATAGAAACATGGTAATACGCCTACCAATGGTATATTAATGGTATATTGCTGTTCACATATAGTTTGGGTTGGGATCAATCGGGTACCACACATTTGACATACAATTACTGCTGCTCCGGTATACTAGTTCTCTATACGTCCCTTTGTGGTAGATGTTTAACGAGTCTAATGATTTTCACTGCCCACTGGGTGTCAGTGCACTTTGATACAACAGACATTGTGCATTCAGTACACGCACGTAAAAACTGCAGTCATTATTTAAGTGACTAATAAGCGGCTATTACAAATAATTGATTACAGATCATTTTGCAAATTTATTTCGTTTCACCACACAGAAACTCTTCTAATTAAGTCGGTGCTTGTTTGGGCATAACGTGCGTGTGTAACAATGAATAGGCTAGTTTTTTTGTACCCCATATAATAGTAGCCCATGACGCACATATAATAAGCGTTCTCGGTGATAACATGTTCAAATAACGTTATGATACATATACAATGTCTCAATAAGAGGTATAACGTTATGATTAATCAGGGCTATTTTTCGTTTATGGGCGGGATAGTTAGTATTGCACGAATTCGCGGCCTCTCTCAACCGTTAATTCACTTCCAAGACAGGATTCTTAACTTGATCCGGCCGGACTAAGACTGCATTATTCATTTACGCACACTTCGTTAAGAGAAAAATGTCCCCCTCGTTCGCTAGTAACTTTGCGGTGTAATCAACCATCCAGCCTAATAATTGATTAACCAACCAGAAAGCGAACAGACAAAAAGACCAACAAACGAATACACTCACAGAAGTCGGACTATTAACGAATGGATTATTATTACGATTGATAATATCAGCTGCAAAGTGTGTAACTAAAACTTACCGTGATACATGTAGGGGGACGTAAACAAAATTTTCTGAATTTGACCCAAGCCGAGGTAGAACGATTGCTCCGAGCAGAATAGCATTTTAACGGGTCGTGGGTAAAATATGTTGTGCCCATCTTTGCGAAATTACCTATAATGCTGCCAAAACTCCTGATATAATGATATATAATTTGTATTATATATATTCTTATGCGCATATGGATCCATATTGGTATTATAAGTAGTGGACTAGAAATTTAAATACAAATAAAACACTGTCTGTCGTGTAGTAGACGAAGCTAATATTACGATAATTATTTTAAACCACTTTTTAATTTGAGAGACGTCAAGGAATACTGACGTGGTCACCGTAGGTTGTACATTTCCCTAATGCGTCACTGATACAGCCGCATACACTGAATGACATGCGTCCTTGATACAGCCGCATACACTGATTGACATGCGTTCCTGATACAGCCACATACACTGATTGACATGCGTCACTGATACAGCTAAATCTTATAACACAACTTTTCTTTAGCTAAGTGACATGCACGTAGCAAATCTAGAATGGTTTGCTTGTCTAAGTCTTATGCTGTGTTAGTCTTAACTTTTGTTCCATTGTTTCTCAGAACCGTTTGATATATGATATTGCCGCATGACGTTAGTGTCAACAGAGTAAGACGCCACATGTCTATTTCAATACGACTGGTGACTATAGACAGTTGAAGGCTAATCGTTAATGAAAAAAAAAGACAAACATAATGACTGATCCTATTCACCTGACGATATTGGGTCGCTCTGGGAACATCAATTGCTGTTGTGTAATCTCAGTGATCAGTTACCCAATGATGACAGATTGTTCTGACAGTCAATAAGCCGGTAGATGCGCACACTGGCCAACTCTTTAAGAGTGATAGGAGTTGTTCAATGGGTAATATGCTGGGTAATATGCTGATTGATTTTATGTATCATTATAGAATTCTTGCTTTTTAAGCGCCTTTGGTCACGTTCAGAAATATAGAATACTGATTGGATCTCTGTGATTACATGCAAATCAAAGTATGGAAATCATCAATATCGTAGAAGGATTTTGCTGTTGTTAATTGGGTACTACTGAACAAATCTCACTAAACGCCGGATGACCAATCAACTAATAATGTATAGGCAATATTGATTTCCGTTTCCGTCGGTACATGAAATTGGTGAAGCAATCGAACAAGCAGTATACCAGCACCGTGATGCATTATATCCTATCATTACATAACGCTGCTGCCATGGATTGCATAGCGAGTGAGGTGTTTTAGGGTTATTCATGTACCGATGTAAACGGAACACATTATTGTCTATAAATTATCAGTTAATTATGTCTCCTGATTTTATAATGGCCATTGAATATTCCATATTACCATACAGTTGCTGAGATCATGAAAAGGCGTTGTCCAATAAGCAATGGATATCTATGATCGATAAAACGCAACTAGAACATTATAAGATATTTGTCGCTTGCATTAAAGATAATGATCACAGGAATGGTAATGATAACCAATCGCATTTGCGAATCCCTGATCACTCCTACATTTTAAGCCTCTTTGATTGTCAGTCAACTTATAATCGATAAATGCTTGTGATTGTAAATCCGACATCTATTGGACAAGACCATGGCATACTCACAGCCTGCATGCATGAAAACGTCAGTGACGTAGCATCTTGGTATGTTGAAGATCAACTCTGCTGTTCCGGGTTCTTAAAATGTATCACCCCAAGCACGATGTCTAACATGACTTACTAATTAAGACTTGAAAAGGATGTCGCCATCTATGCTATTGTGACCGATGACACAATGAAGGCTTAAGCTCTACCACTGTAGTATTTCGTAGGAAAAATAGCATTTTGGAAACATAGATCTGTGAAAGAACCAGGAGTGTTCCATGCGTAATGCATGGTTATTAAAACGTCCATCACTAAGATAATGTGCAAGCCTATTTGAGCTAAACTTGCGCAGTGTCGGCCACTTGAATTATTTGATGTGTTTGAAGATAATAGGAATTTAAGTATATCCTTAATTTTGTTCAGAAAACAATATGCTGTAAATGTATTTATGGGCTTATAATAAACCTGCCATTTGGCAAAAAATCATCCTCTGCTGCTTCACTGCGCCACGAGACAAGCCAATGCTTTGTGTTTTGTTATAACTTTCGCCGCATCTAATCTCACCCTAAATCTTCCAATTTCTGATATCAAACAAATTCGTTTTATTGGCCCTTTAAAATAATGAAGATATCAACAATTTGGCATGATTTTGATAGCATTTGTACATGCCACTTCTACTAAGCGAGCGACCGATGCATCAATAAATTTAGATTTCACCCATTATCCAGTTGCATTTTATAAAGGGTTTGTAAGTGAGGCGAACGAGAGACACGCTCCCGCGACTAAATAATATCTAATTGTGTACAGGGCTATCAAGCCCATTGAACGCGGTTGTGCCCTGCAAATGTAGCGCTGATGCATCATTCCTCATTATGTCACCACGAGCCCACCGCTTGATAGCGGTTGATTTATTAAGGATCGATTGCTCAGATATTCAGAATTTTATGATTGATTACTCGTGACTAGTCAATATCCAATTTCTATTACTTGTGTATAGTGGCATTAGGTACAGGCTTTCTTATGCACCATCTGAATATGAGGCCCGCTGTATCATACTTTGTGACACATCTCAATCAGCATATAACAAATTCAATTCGATCTGATTGGTGCAACACATTCTCAAACGTGATGAGAAAGGTGTAAATTGCATCTACATCAAGCTACATAAAAAAATGGGCAACATTATAATATTATATTAAAACATGGATGATGGTTTTAACTCAATCAGACGAATCTACCAAAATATATCATTTGTGTATCTTCATCGTATGTTGTGTTAATATACATACGTTTTCTGTTTAATTATCTGAATGGGAGACGAAGGAAGATAA
Source organism: Urechis unicinctus (assembly GCA_034190875.2). Classification (NCBI taxonomy): domain Eukaryota; kingdom Metazoa; phylum Annelida; class Polychaeta; order Xenopneusta; family Urechidae; genus Urechis; species Urechis unicinctus. The sequence continues at coordinate 12,197,028 of CM067343.1, read as the reverse complement.
AATGCAACCAATACGTCATAAAGGCGATGTTCGGTAGCAACAGTTCATCGATGAACTCACGGATTCTGACGAAATGGAGCCTGCAGACTCCAGAAGTTAACATTCTTGATCCGTTTGTGGAGTATATACGAGCAGTGCCTGAGATTGATAATGTTCACCACTATATATGGCCCCTTATTATTTCAAAGTTTTGGTAATAACGTAATAATATATGTTGGTATATTTACATTGGGTCTATTGGGCCGTTGTAAACTGGGCAAACACCTTTTGCTATAGACCTTTCGATTTTGATTGTAGAGTATCATTTCCGGATTTCGGGTCGTGAACACCAATGCTTATGATTAGATGATACTAATCCGAAGAACACAAATGTGAATGTATCACGTTCTTCAATGTTTTTTTATTGCAAGAAGCAAATATAGTTTATTTATTACTACACTATACATAAGAGATTAACAATGCATGGGCTGTTGATGTATTGAATCATAAAAACGTACTGTCATTACATGGTTAGGCTTGCTTTTCAATAAGTGTAGAAGTTTAACTTGTCATGACTTAGTCAGTTTGTATCTTAGTTAACATACTTGATAGATAATGGCAGTGTTTTGATTGCAGTATGCTTTTGCAATAGTACTTTCTCCCAAAAAGTCACATTTATTGAAAACAAAGGATTTTTCTGCTTTATTGGATATGTAGGAGAGATGCAAGAGAGATTACTACATATAAAGCAATTTTAACATGAATACCGAAAACTATGCATTTATTTGGTACCTTATTTGTATGTGTAGTTGCTATAGCGGAAAGCTAATCCAAAAGTTTTGATACATATTCAAAATGTTAAATGCTGCTTATAATTCATTGTGAATACCGGCTCGTGTCTTTGCTTCAAGTGACAAGTTTTTTTTTATTAAGTCATATAAGTTTATCCTATATTTTGCGCTTTAGATCGTGGTTTTACCCATTGATGAAGAATCCTCCACCGTGATTGGAATTGTAGCTGGACCATATACTAGGCAATCGAAAAGATTATATGATCTTTGTAAAACATTTTGTTATCAACGAAATGATTTTCAAAATAAAAGCTCTATTAAAATGGCACAACGTCAGTGTAATATGCAGTATAACATACCGCAGAATAAACCCGGCCTGACTAGGAAATGGAATGGGAGTTAGTATCCATCGTAGTTTCTAACTGCGTTATTGACTCATTCGTATTCACCACATCAACTCGCTGAATGAGTTACGCCGTTTATTTGACATAAGAAATATGATAAACATCACGTGAGAAAGAATCGAAGATAGTTATTGTTGACTGACAAATTTGAATAGTCTCGGCACCCCCAGCCATATGCCTTGAACCATCAATCACCTTTATGTCACCTCCTGCCTTAGTGAGGTTGCGATCAAACTACACTCAATCACAATTTACCAGCTGTAGGCAGGGCCCCGAATCAGTAGGCATTGCTTAGTGGTCCACAGTTGTGGTGCTACACCAAGAGCGGTAGGCAGGACTGGCTAATACTTTTGCAAGCTTTGTTCTTTACTTGCTGCAGTATACATCCAACTCTCGGTTGGACATCAAAATATTAACTCTGAGTAACCACTTGCTATGCAATGTTCACGTCGTCACCATATCGACATATATAGCACCACTTGAAAATAAACGAATCAATAAGCGTTTCGTTCGGGTAACATTCGGCATTCACCCACAAAAGACCACACTCATAGCTGCGATTGGTCAAATCCTGATCAATAACTGCCCTCGAAAGGATTGTTTTCGTGCAGATATCGGGACTAAAAAAAGGCTCATTCGCCCTTGCACACCAATCTAAATACATTAACTGTTATACGCCTTACTGCCAGACCAAGCAATGTTCATTTGCAGAAAATAATATGTGGACGTTGCAAACTGTGGGCATGAAATTAACAGTCATGTTACTTAGTCGTTGTATGAATAATGCTGTGTGAAGTACTTTTGTGAATGCTGAGTAGCTCGTTTTCTAGTGATTGCAAATGTTTGCAACGAAAAATAACATCCTCATCCCACACACGTTATTACACAGGAACTAATTTTGCAAGGTTTTGCTTCATTTTTGTTAATCAGCAATGACCTCATGTGCACCAATGCAACAAATCTATTTTATTGCAGAATTACATTAGTAATAATTTGTTATTCTTTAGTACTCTACAAGATGAGGAATACGTCAAACATGCAGCACAACCAACGATAAAGTTGATTCAGCTTAGTACTAATAATTGCTATTAGCACTAGCATTGTAAAATATACAATACACTTATTCATTTTTATAGCAGTGTGAATATTAATAGCCTAGTGTAAATACAATTTATATTCCACAAATTGATTTAAAACGGACCCTATATCTTCATCCGGTGTGCGTTATGGCAGATTAGTGTAGTAAACGAACAATTGTTTGCTATGTGGGTCATTTGTATGATGACGCTGCAAGTTGATTGGTGCCATCCAATGTCCTGGTTGTGGCTTTTGCCATGGCTGAGGTTCAAACGTGTTGGTTAATGCAACAAAGATGCATTAGGATAAGTTGAATAGTCCGAAGCACTTTGCTAGTTGTAAACTAAACATAGGTAATTACGCCGCCTCAAATAGATCATACATTGACTATCACTCTGATCAATGAATTATTGAAAGTGCAAGTAAGTCGAGAGCCCATTTGCCAGTTGCTCGATTTGGTAATTGCTTTAAAGGTGTTCGTAATTATGTGTTTGTGGAAATAGCAGTCACATCCAATACATTTGGCGCTGTATTAATTGTTGTCCCAATACTTACCATAGTGACAATGAAAATGTATCAGCCAATTACACCAACTTAGTAATTTTAATGTAGCCAATAATATGAAAAATGATCTTTGCAATATCAATAAAAATGAGTTCATCATTCATAAATATAGTATTTTATTCGCCAGGTAACTGTTTCGGAATCAGATTAATGACGAGGCAGCTTAATGGTTACCTATATGAAAGGGATAAGTATTTCGTATGAAGAGGACAGTTCCGTGCCACTTAGAGTTTATGTACCTGCGTATTGCCATCGTCAGCAAGCATGTTATAAATACAGTATATACATCATAAGTACGAAATCAGTGATGGTTTATAATTAGAAGAGAAACAGATGTGTAAGCTTGGACATGGACCTTTATGGTTAAAGGTACATGCGGTTGAAGTTTGGTGTCATATTATGTAAAGGGAGAGGCTCAAATGAGAGGCAATAGCTCATTACAACTCGGGCATTCTTCTATGCAGCTGAAGTGATTTCGGTAAGCAAATTCATTGTATCGTGATTCCTTCAATCTCCCCCAAAAAGCGCAAAATAAAAATATGCTGCAATATGCGGGCACTGATGTATAAAAAAACGGCCTTTTGCATGCATGTTTGATGAACAGAGAGAAAAACAGACGTTGGCCTCTCAGAAAGTGCGATCTGGCGTCTGTTCGCTGATGAGGCGCCTGGTGTAATGAAATCTGATTACGCGGAACATGCCTTGGTCTGTTATGTGAAGGTTTAAAGGGGTCTTTGCTGATGTAAACCATGCATGTCATATTAGTGTCTTTATTTTTTCATTTATCATATTAAGATACTTTGTTGCATAGGTACAATGTGTTGATGAATACTCGCTGAGATAAATTGCACGTGAGAGTGGAAACTTATAAATCTAAATAACGATGGAATAGTTACCACGACATAGAAACATGGTAATACGGAAAGTCTCCGCCTGCCAATGGTATATTAATGGTATATTGCTGTTCACATATAGTTTGGGTTGGGATCAATCGGGTACCACATATTTGACATACAATTACTGCTGCTCCGGTATACTAGTTCTCTATACGTCCCTTTGTGGTAGATGTTAAACGAGTCTAATGATTTTCAATGTCCACTGGGTGTCAGTGCACTTTGATGAAAAACAGACAATGTGCATTCACTACACACACGTAAAAACTGCAGTGATTATTTAAGTGACTCATAAGCGGCTATTACAAATAATTGATTACAGATCATTTTGCAAATGTATATCGTTTCACCACACAGAAACTCTTCTAATTAAGTCGGTATTACACGCTTGTTTGGGCATAACGTGCGTGTGTAACAATGAATAGGCTAGGTTTTTCGTACCCCATATAATAGTATCTCATGACGCACATATAATAAGCGTTTTCGGTGATAACATGTTCAAATAACGTTATGATACGTATACAATGTCTCAATAAGAGGTATAACGTTATGATTAATCCAGGCTATTTTTCGTTTATGGGCGTGATAGTTAGTATTGCACGAATTCGCGGCCTCTCTCAACCGTTAATTCACTTCCATAACAGGATTCTTAACTTGATCCGGTCGGACTAAGACTGCATTATTCATTTACGCACGCTTCGTTAAGAGAAAAATGTCCCCCTCGTTCGCTAGTAACTTTGCGGTGTAATCAACCATCCAGCCTAATAATTGATTAACCAACCAGAAAGCGAACAGACAAAAAGACCAACAAACGAATACACTCACAAAAGTCGGACTTTTAACGAATGGGTTATTATTACGATTGATAATATCAGCTGCAAAGTGTATAACTAAAACTTACCGTGATACATGTAGACGGAAATTTTCTGAATTTGACCCAAGCCGAGGTAGAACGATTGCTCCGAGCAGAATAGCATTTTAACGGGTCGTGGGTAAAATATGTTGTGCCCATCTTTGCGAAATTACCTATAATGCTGCCAAAACTCCTGATATAATGATATATAATTTGTATTATATATATTCGTATGCGCATATGGATCCATATTGGTATTATAAGTAGTGGACTAGAAATTTAAATACAAATAAAACACTGTCTGTCGTGTAGTAGACGAAGCTAATATTACGATAATTATTTTAAACCATTTTTTAATTTGAGAGACGTCAAGGAATACTGACGTGGTCACCGTAGGTTGTACATTTCCCTAATGCGTCACTGATACAGCCGCATACACTGAATGACATGCGTCCTTGATACAGCCGCATACACTGATTGACATGCGTTCCTGATACAGCCACATACACTGATTGACATGCGTCACTGATACAGCTACATCTTATAACACAACTTTTCTTTAGCTAAGTGACATGCACGTAGCAAATCTAGAATGGTTTGCTTGTCTAAGTCTTATGCTGTGTTAGTCTTAACTTTTGTTCCATTGTTTCTCAGAACCGTTTGATATATGATATTGCCGCATGACGTTAGTGTCAACAGAGTAAGACGCCACATGTCTATTTTAATACGACTGGTGACTATAGACAGTTGAAGGCTAATCGTTAATGAAAAAAAAAGACAAACATAATGACTGATCCTATTCACCTGACGATATTGGGTCGCTCTGGGAACATCAATTGCTGTTGTGTAATCTCAGTGATCAGTTACCCAATGATGACAGATTGTTTTGACAGTCAATAAGCCGGTAGATGCGCACACTGGCCAACTCTTTAAGAGTGATAGGAGTTTTTCAATGGGTAATATGCTGGGTAATATGCTGATTGATTTTATGTATCATTATAGAATTCTTGCTTTTTAAGCGCCTTTGGTCACGTTCAGAAATATAGAATACTGATTGGATCTCTGTGATTACATGCAAATCTAAGTATGGAAATCATCAATATCGTAGAAGGATTTTGCTGTTGTTAATTGGGTACTACTGAACAAATCTCACAAAACGCCGGATGACCAATCAACTAATAATGTATAGGCAATATTGATTTCCGTTTCCGTCGGTACATGAAATTGGTGAAGCAATCGAACAAGCAGTATACCAGCACCGTGATGCATTATATCCTATCATTACATAACGCTGCTGCCATGGATTGCATAGCGAGTGAGGTGTTTTAGGGTTATTCATGTACCGACGTAAACGGAACACATTATTGTCTATAAATTATCAGTTAATTATGTCTCCTGATTTTATAATGGCCATTGAATATTCCATATTACCATACAGTTGCTGAGATCATGAAAAGGCGTTGTCCAATAAGCAATGGATATCTATGATCGATAAAACGCAACTAGAACATTATAAGATATTTGTCGCTTGCATTAAAGTTAATGATCACAGGGATGGTAATGATAACCAATCGCATTTGCGAATCCCTGATCACTCCTACATTTTAAGCCTCTTTGATTGTCAGTCAACTTATAATCGATAAATGCTTGTGATTGTAAATCCGACATCTATTGGACTCGACAAGACCATGGCATACTCACAGCCTGCATGCATGAAAAAGTCAGTGACGTAGCATCTTGGTATGTTGAAGATCAACTCTGCTGTTCCGGGTTCTTAAAATGTATCACCCCAAGCACGATGTCTAACATGACTTACTAATTAAGACTTGAAAAGGATGTCGCGATCTATGCTATTGTGACCGATGACACAATGAAGGCTTAAGCTCTACCACTGTAGTATTTCGTAGGAAAAATAGCATTTTGGAAACATAGATCTGTGAAAGAACCAGGAGTGTTCCATGCGTAATGCATGGTTATTAAAACGTCCATCACTTAGATAATGTGCAAGCCTATTTGAGCTAAACTTGCGCAGTGTCGGCCACTTGAATTATTTGATGTGTTTGAAGATAATAGGAATTTAAGTATATCCTTAATTTTGTTCAGAAAACAATATGCTGTAAATGTATTTATGGGCTTATAATAAACCTGCCATTTGGCAAAAAATCATTCTCTGCTGCTTCACTGCGCCACGAGACAAGCCAATGCTTTGTGTTTTGTTATAACTTTCGCCGCATCTAATCTCACCCTAAATCTTCCAATTTCTGATATCAAACGCGCTGATGCATCATTCCTCATTATGTCACCACGAGCCCACTGCTTGATAGCGGTTGATTTATTAAGGATAGATTGCTCAGATATTCAGAATTTTATGATTGATTACTCGTGACTAGTCAATATCCAATTGCTATTACTTGTGTATAGTGGCATTAGGTACAGGCTTTCTTATGCACCATCTGAATATGAGGCCTGCTGTATCATACTTTGTGACATATCTCAATCAGCATATAACAAATTCAATTCGATCTGATTGGTGCAACACATTCTCAAACGTGATGAGAAAGGTGTAAATTGCATCTACATCAAGCTACATGAAAAATGGGCAACATTATAATATTATATTAAAACATGGATGATGGTTTTAACTCAATCAGACGAATCTACCAAAATATATCATTTGTGTATCTTCATCGTATGTTTGTGTTCATCGATGAACTCACGGATTCTGACGAAATGGAGCCTGCAGACTCCAGAAGTTAACATTCTTGATCCGTTTGTGGAGTATATACGAGCAGTGCCTGAGATTGATAATGTTCACCACTATATATGGCCCCTTATTATTTCAAAGTTTTGGTAACAACATAATAATATATGTTGGTATATTTACATTGGGGCTATTGGGCCGTTGTAAACTGGGCAAACACCTTTTGCTATAGACCTTTCGATTTTGATTGTAGAATATCATTTCCGGATTTCGGGTCGTGAACACCAATGCTTATGATTAGATGATACTAATCCGAAGAACACAAATGTGAATGTATCACGTTCTTCAATGTTTTTTTATTGCAAGAAGCAAATATAGTTTATTTATTACTACACTATACATAAGAGATTAACAATGCATGGGCTGTTGATGTATTGAATCATAAAAACGTACTGTCATTACATGGTTAGGCTTGCTTTTCAATAAGTGTAGAAGTTTAACTTGTCATGACTAAGTCAGTTTGTATCTTAGTTAACATACTCGATAGATAATGGCAGTGTTTTGATTGCAGTATGCTTTTGCAATAGTACTTTCTCCCAAAAATTCACATTTATTGAAAACAAAGGATTTTTCTGCTTTATTGGATATGTAGGAGAGATGCAAGAGAGATTACTACATATAAAGCAATTTTAACATGAATACCGAAAACTATGCATTTATTTGGTACCTTATTTGTATGTGTAGTTGCTATAGCGGGAAGCTAATCCAAAAGTTTTGATACATATTCAAAATGTTAAATGCTGCTTATAATTCATTGTGAATACCGACTCGTGTCTTTGCTTCAAGTGACAAGTTATTTTTAATTAAGTCATATAAGTTTATCCTATATTTTGCGCTTTAGATCGTGGTTTTACCCATTGATGAAGAATCCTCCACCGTGATTGGAATTGTAGCTGGACCATATACTAGACAATCGAAAAGATTATATGATCTTTGTAAAACATTTTGTTATCAACGAAATGATTTTCAAAATAAAAGCTCTATTAAAATGGCACAACGTCAGTGTAATATGTGAGTGCTTTACTGCTGCCGTTACCACAAACCCAGCTATCAAGAGTGATGGCGAAAGCAAAGGTGGCGAATAAAAAAAAACCACTCTCATATTGGAGGGGTGGGTGGTAGTAGGGCATGGGGATTGGGGTAAGTGACTGAGCTGTTATGTGCACTACCAGGCACAAGTTACATTACGGTGACAAAGATTTACATTGGTTTGGAATATGAAACCGTACGATAGGGCGTGTGGAATGAGGTAAGCTTACATTCGGTTTTAACTTTTGCCGACGCAAAACTATTGTTTCCGGCCGACTAGCCGTTGGTGTTGCCACTTAGCGAATATTCACACATCCTAAAGATGCGTCCTTTGTATTATTAGATGATATTACATAGAAGCTACCGACCGCGATATCTATCAAATGATTAATGCTTGATATAGCCGCACAGGGCATTATTTGGTTTTGGAAAATAGCAAGTTATGTGTCATATGAAGTTTCCATGAAGCCCTAACATTGAAATCACTCAGAATCGATATATTTGTACGCAAACCGGATCATTATTATAATCTTTCATGTTACCTAACCTGTATTATTGGCTCTGTCATGCAAGATTTATTTCAATGACAGCGTGGGGAAGAAAGTGTTATCTATAACGTCTAAAGCTGTCTGAGTACAGTCACTATAAGAGGCAGCCAAACTGCTTGCTGCTGTAGGTGACTTGATCCTGGATGCAAACGGCTCTTTAAAGTCTTTATCAAGCAGTCATAATGTAGTGATAGTCCAATAAGCAGGTAAATACGGAATGAAGAAATCCAACGGCAATAATGCACCAATTCCTTTGTCAATCAACGCAGCATTAAGAAATGGTCATTTGTATAATCAATATTGTATAGCTACGTACATATGAAAAAGAATATCAAGTTCTTCGAAAAACCTTTGTCTTTTCAAAGCATTAATGGTGTGCTACTACAGACCGGATGATGCTATCGGGCAGAAATAATTAACTTATCGTTTAAATATAGGAATAGTGTGTTTAAACTACCGCAAGTTAGCAGGATTTTAAAGCATTTGCATTTTACCAATCGCCAAACCAAGTGACTCAACGTGAATAAGTAAGTGCCCAATTAATGACTTTGTTATATAAGAACCGATAATCTAAAAGGTAGCGTGTTAATCAATTCTATCTTAAAGGTAAGTTGTTCATTAGTTTTATAGGTGAAAGAAAAATGCCTAGTATTACTCTTATAGTGATTACCAGAGGATGGTGACAATTTTTCTCGGGTATTCACAGATATATATATCCCGTATAATAACTGGACTACCGTTTTCTTCAGATGATTCTCAGACATAACACAATAATTGGCAAATGAAATGTTTTGCATGCAGTGCATTGAAGCATACAGGTCAATTCAAAGCATTTCAAAACGCACCAGTAAAGGTTGTTGCCAATTCCAGTCGTTGACCAATAACTGCTGATCCTGTTCTGGCCAACAGTGTGTCTACCCTTTTGGAGTTATATATGCATTACGTGCGTAGTTGTTTCATGGAAAGTTACTTACAACAAGAAACTACCTTGATAAGGGTTTTCGTTTTCGTATGGTTAATTCTGGTGCTAATTTGGTATACCCTCGCAATACCTCCACCTTTTGTATGCTTTATGGCGAGATTTAAGGAGATAAAGGTCTTAAATGTATGACTGGAACCACGATCAAAGGCAAACACAAGAGAATGACAACAGTTTGAACCAAGGTGCATTTCTTACCAATGTTTCTACGTAACCGCTTCCTTTGACAGATTCTGTCTGTCCATTAGCCAGCAAGGCATCCGACCAATGATCTGTCTACGCACTTTTCATATTTCGAGGTTATCCATCACTACTCTTCCAATACAATGATATCACATATTACAGCAGCGCATGATGAAACGACAGAAGTCATGAAGAACTTACACAAGCATGACAGCTGATGAGCTATAACGCAATTTTACTACACCTCAAATTAGTAATTTTCGATCGAGCACTCATTTTGATTCATTGGCTATATCCGCAGTGGGGCATTGTTATCAAAACATAAGTATGGTGTGTTCTCCTCAAAAACAAGAGTCGGAACTCAATAGACATAATACCACATAGCGATGAACCAACTGAACAAACTATTTTAACTGTTCCCTGGACATTTTCGATAAAACACATTTATGGCACTTCATAGGGCAATGTGTCGAATATTCATGAAATATTGCTAAGATCGGGGGCATATTATGATAATGGTTAGGTGTCTGACTAACAGAAAAAATCAAAAAGGGAAACAATTTATCAAGATAATAGCTACTTTCTGCCAGGTTTGTATACTAATTCAACACCAAGCACTTGGCATGCTGTTGAATGCACTGTGCAAATCTAGCAGTGATTACTCATTCCTCATAGTGTCGCCATGAATAAATAACGCATTAGGGGATCGGTAGATTGTCTCGATATCCCAAGTTTTATGATGGATGACCCTTCCCGAGTCTTTCTTTCCGTTTGCTATCATACATGAATTGAGGCATTATAGACGACCACGATTATGCGCTATGTAATGAAGATGGTCGCTGTATCATACCTGCTCTCTATATTCACATTAAGATAAGTTGTTAATTTATGTCATTGCTTACCTATACTAGTTTTTTTAGAAATCGAACCGTTTCTTATATCTATAATGGGTACATTGAACTATGAATGCGGGAACATATATTTGGGCCTCGGAAGCGAGATTAGCGTGCTGCTACAAGCTACCAGTTGTTTCCGAAACATCACTGTGGGGGGATGATTGTAATAGTTAAATACCATCTACACAAATATAAGTCCCTACTATGCGATGCACATGTACAAAACGGCAAACAACAAAATGCACGTCCATAGAATGGTTATAGCTTTGTAACTCTTGGTTAGCGACTCCCTAGATTAGATTACCTTACAAAAGCATTGGACCCGGAACGGAGATATTCGGAATTGCCGGGTGTTATGCAGCACTGTCGGTAGTTTGTCACTTCCCCGTTCTCAAACATTGTACCCGAGGTGGTTCTGAGAGCAACAGTCTCGCTAATTTGCTATATTCAAGTAACAATGAGGCTATAATTTGATAATTTTCGCATTTAATAAAGTAATCACACCCTCGTTTTGCCGACGGTTATCCAGAAACACTTGACATTCGCTGTAGAGGGATCATGCAAATCTCTCAATAGGTTAGGAATTCATCCACCTACTCTAGACATGGTTTGAAAGGATACGTTGGGTTCTGTATTAAAACAATGCGTTTGCTTTGATCATTTTCACAGCATGATGCGACCTTGTATTTGAGATGTTTGAGGCATATTGGTCTCACATGCATCATTAGCTTCAGATAATGTAATCATCCAATTATATGCTGCTACTTCCTCGCGCAGGAAAGGCCATCTATATTCATCAGAAATGAGCATTGTATGTCGTGTTTGCAATCCAGTTGAGTCACACTGCTTCCATGGGAGATAATAGTGCCGTGTACATGAGCATCAATACTTCATAACGCACGTGGTATGTGAATCGTTTTTAATTAAGCATCAGGCTAAATCACACATACGTGTTTATACTGAGTATGTTAACCTCCTGTACAAATACAAAGCATGCCACCCCTTATGTTCAAAGCATATGAGGTTTATGAAATTTTATAGTAAATAACCTGGTTATAGCGCATATACTTTCGAACGTATGACAATCTTTGGTTTATATAATCACAGCCTGTGATCAAGGAACGTATCTAACGAAACTATCAGCATATGTTGCTATGCACGTCCATTGGGGTTGTGTGACTCTTGTTTCCTGACGTCTTACGCTTTTCAGTAATAAATATGCTTAACATAATCCCTGCTTCACATTCATGCTGAAAAATTGATGAACCAATCCTCTAGTTGAATGCCGCGCACAGCGCAATAGAAAACGTTGGTGTAAATGTCGTTCTATGTATATGTCAATGGGTTTTGTAAAACTATAAAATTTGTCCCAGTCCTTCTCCGTCTCGGAACTTAATTACAGACCAGAGTAGAGCAATGTGACAACAGCTCTGTTGGGTTAGTAGACGCCAGGTGTCATGCTATAAGTGTATGATAAAATATGCGTTTGGAGGTGTTAGAAGAAGCCAGTATCAAATTAAAGATGCACACTAACCTCATCCTTGCAAACTTGTTTTCCGGTGGTGCGTATTGTGTTGCTTGACCATGGACGTTGCAAAGTTATATTACTTCCCAGTCAGATCATTTAATGTGATAATTTTTACAATATCAATTTAGTCAATTTATGTTTTGTAAACACGGAAAGGACCTTTGCACTAGCTTCTATCAACACGCGGTAGAAGAAAGGAGCATGGATATTGATGTAGATGGTTGGCTTGGTGTATTGGGTTGGGTAGAATGTTGATGAACCGCCTGGTAAGTTTGTTTAATATGCATTTTCTAAGCCGACTAGCTTATGCCTTCTAAAGCATCATAATGGTTTAGCAAACCAGAAAATAGATATACCAAATAACTAGCTCTATGGGGTTCCTGGAGAGCCCCCTTATCTGGTTGTTACAAATCGCGATTCTGCTAATGCTTCTGGAAATCTAATCCTTCTATCCAGATTATGATATCGAATTTACAAAACATATACGATGTCGGGGCCATTTGTAAAAATATGCTCAGTGTTTTGTTCTATTTGCCTCCACGGATAACGTTGCTGGCTGTTAGCGAGATTATGCTTCGGGAATTTTCAAATATTTGATTTGCTAATCCTGCATTAGTTGGTGTTTGTCCTCAATTTGTTGCATGTAATGAAACCATTGTTGTTTGATCTGACATTCCCCCAAAATACTAGACCATGGCTACAAAAATAGCACCCATGACCCTGTCTCTTGAAACCATGCCTGCTTGATGAAGAATGCAGGCAAGAAATGTGGTCCACGTGCACGTCCTGAGGGGAAAGAAATTGACTAAATCAGTTCGTTCGCCAAGATTTAAAGATGCGATATTGAGGAAGAACGACTGCTGCCAAATGGCCAACTCGATATAACAATTGATACGTTGTAAAAATGATGACCGCTGCCAAATCCGAGACATGCATTACGTTTATCTGTCGCAAGTCCATCATATTTGTTGTAGTAATAGCCTCTTATTTGTGTTGAAAAGACCACTGGTAAAGAAAATACAAAACCTCTCAGTAATATACTTCACCAATTCTCTGCTGGTACTTATCGACATAAGACATGCTTTTTTATCATGATAAGCGAAAGGTTTACGCCAATGAAAATATAATCTCCCATGAATCATTTCTTATCTTTTATCCATGATAAATGATGGGGGAAACAAAATTGCACAAAACCTTTTGATGAACGATATGCTGATAAAAGTTCGAAATAATGTATTATTCTGCTAAATTTTTTTTCGTCTTACGAAAAAGTGAGAACTTTTGCACAGGTTGGCAGAAGCGCTGTTGCATTTGACCATGTGTGCAAGCAGATAGGCAGATAAGCGCACAAAACTCGATCATCTTTTGCATGCCACAAGCTTGTGGGCGTATACTGTATCGCTTAACGAAAGGCACCGCTATATTTACAACTTCTTTGCAATCGGAGTAAATAGCAGTGGTGGAACTATTTCCCTATTGCTTACATTACTATGAGGTTACCCACCATACAATAAATGTTTAACGCGTATAGATCGCGAGGTACTTTGAAAGAAAAACAAGGGAAAAAGCAATTGAAAGGCCTAAATTTGACGCGTAATTTTTCATAGATAAGCTAAAATTTAGACTTCTATAATACTACATAACGAAACTGCTTACTCTAATCTGCATCGATAAGCTATTGTATTCATGTCATGACACTGGGGTTGAGCATTCATTAAAACAAGAGCGCGCGCGCGCGCGTATGTATGTGTAGGAAATGATGACAACAGACTCGTTCGTACCTTAAAAAAGATGCAATATACCTCCAACTGATTCGTGTCTTACGTTTTGTATGGGTCCGTATGGGTTCTAATAAATGCTACCAAGGAGCGTTAATTGCAGCGATAGATGGTCAAACATGGTATTTAATAATATTGCATTATTACTATGAGTAACCCGCTAACAATAGTATTTCTAATGGATTTACAGCTTAATACAAACAATTAATGCTACCCAAGCGTAGGGTTTCGCTAATGAAAGCTTGTATGTCATAAAGAATCTTAATCGATTTAGTACACTTACAAAACTAACGGAAATACATCGCAATTTATACGTCCAAAAATTAAATCTAAAGGTATTTTAAAACCATATAGGCCATTACTTAGTAAACCAATGGAATTCGTCGCCGGGAATATTTAAGTGAATCAATTCGATTGGACTCCATCACGTTTAAATACATTTCAACTCAAATAAGTTATTACAACTGGGAACATTAACCTTGTCATGCGTCCAAAAATAGCAAAGGCTGTTGGCCAAAATTGCAAGAGAGATAGTAAGAGGGAAAGAGATCAAGATATATATATATTATATATATATATATATATATATATATATATATATATATATATATATATATATATATCTTTATATACAAAAATATGTATATATATATAAATATATATATATATATATATACATATCTATATATATATATATAGAGATATATATATAGAGAGAGAGAGAGAGAGAGAGAGAGAGAGAGAGAGAGAGAGAGAGAGAGAGAGAGAGAGAGAGAGAGAGAGAGAGAGAGAGCGAGAAAGAGAGAGAGAGAGAGAGAAAGAAAAGAGAGTGATATATATGTTTAGAATTGCGAGAATCCGATATTGAATATGACTCGGTACGGAGAGTTAGATGGTATCCTCTTTGATGATCCGGGCATGGCATATCTGTCATTGGATTTCCACAATGCTATGCCGTCGGTGTGGATTGACTTTATATAATCAGCTTGACAGGTTGTTTCCATCAAGCTTTTAATGTGGATACGATTTAAAACCATCAAGCACTTTAGCTTCCATGTTCGATATGCTTATTGGAAGGGAAAACCGTGATAAGTTGGCGTCTGTGGTCATTTAATTATCCTGTGGTGAAGCCCCTTTAATCGATTTAACATATATGTCCCCCGCATTGCTCGATACTGTGCACACATCAAATCTTATCAAGAGCAAATATAAATGCACGACAACAAATGTTGAGCTAAGGTTTAACAAATCTGATGGAATTTTGATATGCGAATTTATCTCATGTGAGAGCGTCCGAGAATAAAATATCTTTATCTTGATACAACGATGCAGTCTAGCTGTGACAGTAACGGCCATCACAACTTACGACATGCTGCTCTATGGGGGACCACTGCCCAATGTTTTATAACTTTGGAGTGTCACACATCACCTTTTATGCGCCTTTAATATGTACCATGCCTGACTTGGTCTGGATGTATAAATGATCAACGCCATAAAGATGTATTAATGTCTTTTGTCAACGGCATGTACAGTAAGTATTGTTTGCTGTATGCAAACAGGTAACTTTCTAAATATTCGCTGATTATTGTCGTTCGCGTCTTAGCAACATGAGGGTGGGAGTGGGATGGCGGAAGAGAGTCTGAGTCAACATACACCTACGATGCACCACTTCAACATTGATAGCTGAATACCATTGAGAGCTATCTATTGCAACTTGTATACGCTAGGTTCCCTTCATTAATGTAAAACTACTCTATCGTTATCCCTGTGCCAACATGTGTGTGACATTTTATATGAGCCATTTCCTATATAGGTACGATGCTCATTTTCATACTGCCAGTCATACGATGTAACCCTACCTAATTGGGATGCTTTTTTGCATGGTATTTATAACGTTCATACCCGCGAAAATCTATTCATGCTGTCTGTGACATTTGTGTTTTAGACAGCAGAATAAAGTCGATGTTACACGATTCGCAACCATATGCGTTTCGAAGCTTCAATACAATATTAACTTATTTGCAATGACCTTGAATGCATTTACCCATCGATGTAGCTGTTAATACCATCCAATATACTTAAGCTAACTGTGTCTTAGCTTTTCGAATTGCCACCAATAGGCAACATTTGCCGCTTTTATGTGGTAGGAATAAAGGTTAATATACTTCTAATCAATCCATGTTCATTGACGAATGTTGCAGGCAAAAGGGAGTACGCATATAAGTATTTCACATACCACGAGGTAGCGTATTGATTGTACCTATGAGCATACAAGCCTAGGGCGTACCAAAATCGAATGTTATGTCCAAACGCTAATACATGCCATTTGTACAGTTTTAATATCTATTATCCAGGCGAACCACGTTGGTCACAGAACGCTCAACTAGATCCGTGATACAATAACCAAGAGACATTTCTAAAAACTTGTCGCACACTCGACAAAATATTCGTGTCAGTTATGGAATTTATTTAGTCATACCACCGACTATGTCAGGATAACATTAAGGGCCGTTGATCATAACCGTCATTCTCTCGACTGATACCGAGCGTCTTAGAATTAAAGGTAACTCGTGGTCAGATGGGTGAAACGGATCAGGGGGAAGGAATGTAAATGGTAGATTGATTGGTGTTCCCACGACCAGTGTGGAACTATTACTAATATACTGGCATTTTAAGGGCGAATGCATACGAATCACAGGTGCCTGTGTAATCATACATATTTGATTAATTTATTCGTTGATCACATTAATAGCGCATGACAGATTACAACCAACTTATTTAAACCACACCTCTATGGGACATCTCATAATGTTTATCGGCCACATGCAATGCACTGGAGCATGTGATTGGGTGAGGTGATGTAACGTTACAAGTTACCCGCTTGGGAGTACTTCACTGCTTATTAAGCCTATAGGCTTGTCGCTCTTTGTAGACGATCACAATGACCTCTGCAATATAAAGCGCAAAGTTATTCTTACTGGGTTTCGTGATTATATCGTCGCAAATGTTTATTTTTTACTCGAAGCCACCTGCAAAGACACCACTCGTTTACACTAATATCAGTGCGTGACTTTAGGAAGTTACGAAGCATTGTGTTCAGCATATCCGTATATCACACTCAATTCACCAGTTACGGGAAAAGGGTGCAATGTTGCGTTGAGCATATCATGTAAATTTGACTAATCTATATCAGTCGCATTAATTGAGCCTACTTAAATATACATAACTCGGTCAATAGCTGCCATTACGTTTATCCCAGTTAATTTGCAAGAGACCCTTGTTACCTACGTGGGTACAAATCAGGCTGCAAAACGCACTACTGCATGCAATCAATTAACAGTTATTTAATGCAAGTTTGTCATTCTGTTTATGATTATAGTAGCAACATTTTGTCATTACCAAGCAAATAGAAGTAACAAGTGCATGAGACGTCCTATAATCTTACGAAAATAATGCTTTAACAAATTCCTTCTATTGGTAGACATTACTGTACTCTAAATTTAGTAACTTGGTTATATGAACAAATTCATGACAAAAAGCGCCTAAAAATCTGGAATGTCATTGTACAGCTGGTCTGATTTAAATAAGCAGCGCAAAACTAACTTCTAGTATAGAACAGTGGAGCCACATTAGTTTGCTTAGTGCGCCGCACGACCAATTCCATTTACTGCGCTGATCTTAGCATGTTTTCTGTCTCTGGAGCATCGATTACTTTGATATACGGTCCCATTAGTATCGCTAAGTGGTATACATCAACGCCTTTGATGTATGACGATCACGACTGCTTCATTGCGATTATCTGTGGTGTACGAGCTGCAGCGAGCAATGGACAGCAACTGTCTGGTAGACTGTGACGGTGATGCTAAGAAAACAATCCTGCTATAGTCATATCGCACCATCTACAAAGATAAATGAGTTCCTAATCTCTGTTGGACGTCAAACTGGAAGAAGAGTATTACGCAAATCCGTTGCATTGAGTGATACATAACTTCACGAGCTTAAAACAACAGAAACTACAAAAAATCACCGACCACTGCGACAACATACAAACAAACAAGGTATTTGACTTACAAATTAAAATGAAACCATTTGATAGCTTTGTGTGTTAAAAAAGACCGGGACAATTTAAATGCAGTTCAGCATACAGCAGAATAAACCCGGCCTGTCAAGGAACCGAACGGTAGATGGTATGGCAATCATTATCCAATACAGCTTCTAACTGCGTTATTGTCTCATTCGTATTCACCACACGAACTCGCGGAATGGGTTAGGCCGTCAATATAAGATAAGAGTATATGATAAACATCAGGCGAGAAAGAATTGAAGATAGTTATTGCTGACTGACTGATGTGAATAGTCCATCAGTCTCCTTTTTGTCACTTCCTCCTATAGTGAGGTTGCGCTCGCCCATGCAAACTATACTCTATCATAATTCACCAGCTGTAGGCAGGACCCCGAAATAGTAGACATTGCCTAGTGGTCCACAGTGGTTGCTACTCCAAGAGCGGATGGTAGGACTGGCTCATACTTCTATAGATGCTAGCCTTATTCCTTTCTGGCTGCATTATACATTCTCCACTTGAAAATAAAGAAATCAACAAGCAATTCTTTCGGGTAACATTCGGTATTCACCCACAAAGTACCGCACGCGATGGGTCAAAGCTTGATCAATAAATGCCCCCGAAGGATTGTTTTCTTGCAGATATCGGGACTAAAAGAGGGTTTCCTTCGCCCTTGCACACAAACATTAATACAATAGCTGTTATACGCCTTTCAAGCAATGTTCATTTTTCTTGTGCTGAAAAATAACATGGTATGTGGATGTTGCAAATCTTGGGCATGCAATCAAAAGTTATATGTCATGTTATTTAGCAGTTTTATTAATGATGTTGGTCATTTCACGCTGCGTGAAGTACATGGCTGAATTATGGGCAGTTCGTCTTCTATTGCTTGCAAATGTTTGCAAAGAAATGTAACGACTTTATCACAAACACTGTCCCAAGCAGTAAATAATTTTGCAATCATTTTTGTTCATCAGCAATAACATTATGTGCAGAAGTTCAACAATTTTATGGAAGAAGTACATTAGTAATAATTTGCAATTCTTCAGTACTCTACAAGATGAGAAAATCGCCATGCACGCAGCACAACTCATGATTAAATTGATTCGGCTTGATGATATTAATAATTGCTCTTAGCAGTAGCATTGAAAAATAAATAATGCATTTATTCAATTTTAAAGTGGTGCTGATGTGAATGGCCTAGTGAAAACAATTCATATTTGTTGCTATGTTGGTCATTTGTATGATAAGGCTGTAAGTCTGACTGGTGCCATTCAATGTCTTCGTTGTGGCTATTGTCATAGCTGAGGTTCATATGTGTAGAAGTAAATGCAACAAAGACACATTTGGTGAAGTTTTAGTGTCCGGAGCACTTTGTTGGCGGTAAACTAAATGTAGGCAATTGCACACTTTTACCATCACTCTGATCCATGAAATATGGGAAGTGCAAGTAGTCATTCGAGATGAAAGCGATTTTGCCTGTTCCTCGAATTGGTAATTGTTTTATATTCGATCGTAATGCACTCGTCAAGATATATTACAAATATTTTGCAATATTTATGTCCCGTTTTGTAATGTCAAATTGCTTATAATGTGCAAGGCGCGCATTTGACCACCATATATGAAACTTGCCCCTCATAATAGGCCAAGGTACATTAATTACGCAGTTGAAGAAATAGCAGAAATAACAAATATATTTGGCACTGTATTAATTGCTGTTCTAATATTTCCAAAAGTGAGAATTAAACTGCATCAACCAATTATGTCCACTTTATAACTTAAGTGTAGCCAATAATATGAATAATAATCGTTGCAATATCAATGACGATGTTTTAATGATTCATGCATATAGGATTCCATTTGCCAGGTAACTTTGTCGGAATCAGATAAATGGCGAGGCTGCTCTATGATTAACTATATGAAAGAGTATGAAGATGACAGTTCCGTGCAACTTGGAGTTAATACACCTAATCATTGCCATCGTCAACGAAATTCTGTTTGATACAGTATAATTACCATAATTACGAAATAAGTGATGATTTATAATTTGAGAAACAAAAGATGTGTAGGCCAGGGCATTGCCATTTGTGGTTGGAGTCAATATAAAATTATGTAATAGGGGAGGTTCAAAAGAGTGGTTATAGTGCATCCTTCCATGCAGCTGTAGGGATTTTAGTAGGCAAATTCATTGTTAGAAGCCAATTTAATAGCTATCCTTGCTATCAGTGACCCTTTTAACTCGAAATATCTGATGGCTTTACTGCAAAAATATATGCTTTGAATTAAATCAGCATAATATTCTCATTTAATTTCCCAATTTTGCCATGGAATTCGCCATATGTATCTGTTTTGACTGTTATGTTCATGACGGAAAACATTGGGCGTTTCGAGAGCCTAGTAAAAACACCACTGGTAATCTTGACAGATATATTGAACCCAGGGTAATGTACATATTAATCACTAGAAAGATACGAATGTATGGCAGCCTCACAGAGAAATAGTTCTTTTCCTCGAAGCTGTTTCATTTGGTAGACCTGATTTCCTGATATGCGTGAATGCTATCTCGAAAACCCAGACCGTTCATTCCAAAAAGCTATCGAGGGCTCGAGCGAAACCCGTCGAACTCAGTTGCCGGAATATATTAAGATCATAATGTCATCAGCAGCAGAAGGCGATGCAGATGCCAATACCTTAATTACTTTACGACAGGGGTAAGTGACGTTATGTTCTTCACACAAATTGAGGCCATATGTAGGCGACTTTATCATTATTATCCGTGTCTCAATCATCTGTTTTTGTCCCCTTTTTATCGCCATAATACATCATTGATATTTCCTCACTGGTGCTCCAATAGAGTCCAGCGATGGGACGTCAGAAGTGTACGGCTCATTAAGCACACATGCTGTCAGAGAGGAATACTCAAACTTATACCAATTAACCCAATTGACCTATAGACGCCACAAAGGAGGGAAAAAGCATGAGGATGAAAATGGATAAGACGAGGTGGATGGAAAAGGTAAAAAGGAATGAAAAAACTTATATCAAAACATGTTTACCAGCCGCTTGACTGGACCAGTCCATTCCAGATTTTCCACTTGGGTCAACATGGTGCGATGCTGATATGACCCTTGCAAGGACCGCTCCTCTCAACCGCCAAGATTATATCTCCCGCTGCACTCTAAGCCGGTCCCATGGCCTAGCGGTAAACTGTGTCGCCGTTCGACCCATAAGTTGTGGGTTCGATACCAAGGTGTGAAAACCTGACTGGTTCCCCGTGACTCGGATAATCAAGTTTATTGGCGGCCCCATCTCTGAAAAGGGGATGCACCCGGCAAGGTAGCTCAATAGTACCGTGATGGACCTCCGTCCCTGCGGCCTAGTTTTTGCAGCCCAGTCTGGGCAACGGGTTTGTGCCAAGCCGGCTGTGGCTGCTAAGGGGAGCTGTCCAATCATCACAATCATCATCATCCATCACCGTTGCGATATCACCTCGTTGTTGAAAGTGACGTTAAACCCCAATATTACCATAACCTTTTCCATTGCGCTCTACTGGTCTCCTGTCACGACACTTAAGGCGATACAGTGGACCTATTCTGGCCCCAGATCCAAAGACACACGTCTGGCATACAATTACTGCCACTCCATTGAAGGGCAACTAAAAGCAAGCATGTGACCTTGCAACAAATGAGTATATTTATGTCGCCTAAGAAGGAACTGGAGCGAGCTATATTATCTGTACTACGTGTTTGTCACAGCTTGTTTGGCACTAACTTCATGTAGCAATGCCTGACACAAATATGTACCGTTTGTCTCCACCGCTACTGACACATTAATTGTTATTACTAACGTTTATCTTGCAAGAGCGATGAGGCAATAAAAGTTCAGTAACCGTCCCTGTATTGTAGATATGTTATGAGTCTAATGTTATTCAATGTCCACTGGATGTCAGTGCACTTTGATCCAACAGAAATTATCCATTCATTACACACACATAAAAACTGCAGTCAGAATGGCAGCGACTCACCAGCGGCTATCAGAAATGATTGATTACAGATCATGATGTCAAAGTTTTTCGTTTCATCAGAAAACAACTGTTCTAATTAAATCAGTATTATATACTTTTTGGGCATAACGTGCGTTGTTAGCAATGAATAAGCCAGTTTTTGTGTAAAAATTCCGCCTTTTCGCTTTTCATTGCCAACTCATGTAGTAGTAGCTCATGACGCACATATTTTATGCGCTCTCGTGATAAAATTACAAATTATTATGATACGTCTACAATGTCTTAGTAATAGGTATTACGTTATGATATATCGGTACTACTTTTCGATTATGAGCGGGATGATTTGTTTCGCACCAATTGGCGCCTCATTCAACTGTTTAATCACTGCTAAAACAGGAATCTTAACTTGATCCGGTCGGATTAAGATTTCACAATTCTTTAATTTAGAGCCATTTTAGTACACTTTGTTAAAATAAAAAATTCCCCCCAGGTTCGCATGTAACCTTGCGGTGTAATCAATCATCCAGCCGAATAATTGGTTAAACAACAAGAAAGAGAACACGCAAAGAGACCAACAAACAATTTCAGTCACAGCAGTCGGATTATCAAAATATATAATATTGATTATATGAGCTGCAAAGTGTGCAATGAAAACGTTACGGTAATGCATGTAACGGGACGCAAGCTAATTTTCTGAATTGGACACACACTGGGGTACAATAGAAAATTTTACACAATTAAAACATTGTCCGCTGTTAAGTGGTGGGTAAAGATTTAATTGACATGCGTCACTGATTATGTCACAGACACTGATTGACATGCGTCGCTGATACAGTGACAGACATTGACGTACATGCGCCACTGATACAGTCATAGACACTGATTGACATGCCTCACTGATACAGTCACATACACTTAGTGAAATGAGTTGCAGATACAGTCAGAGACACTGATTGACATGCGTCACAGATAGTCACAAACACTAATTGACATGCGTCACAGATACAGTCACAAACCCTGATTGACATGCGTCATAGATACAGTCGCAAACACTGATTGACATGCGTCACGGATACAGTCACAGACACTGATTGACTTGCGTCACAGATACAGTCACTACTACTGATTGACATACGTCACAGATACAGCTACATCTTATAGCTAAGTGACATGCCTGTAGCATATCTAAAATTGGTCTGCTTTTCTACGTCTTTTGCTTTGCTAGATATTTCTTTTGTTCAATTGTTTCACAAAACCGTTTTATATACGATAATGCCGCTCGACATTTGTGTCAACAGAAAGAGACACCACATGCCTATTTCAATCCGACTGGTGACCATAGATTGCTAGACCAATCGTTAATTCCAAAAAACAACAACATATGTGAATGATCCGATTCACCTGACGTTATTGGAGAGGTCTGAGGATATCAATCGTCCTTGTGGTGTTGTGTAATCTTGGTGATCAGTAAACCGCTGATATTTGATTGTTTTGACAGTAAATATGCCACTCAGTGCGCCAACAGTAAACGCTTTAAGAATGAGTGAGTTTCTCGATGGGTAATAAACAAGGCACTTGCGATAAAAGAGATTATATTTTGTAACATTTTATTTTGTATTTCAATTAGAACATGCTGATTGATCTCATGTATTGTAGATTTCCTGCTATTTTTAGCGTTTTTGGTCCCGTTCCGAAATAAAGAATATGATATGGGTGTCTGTTTACATGCAAAAGAAAGTATTTCAGCACATGGAAATCAACAATATCGTAGAAGGTTTTTGATGTTTTCGATTGGGTGCTACTGACCAAATTTTACAAAACACCGGATGACCGAACATGTTATGCACTGCCCAATTCTTAGAATACCAACCCAAATCCGTTGTAGTCCCATTCGTGTTCTTCATGGTACCATGCATCTGATTAATTAGTTCGTCGAGTTAGACATTGTGCTTGGGATGATATGTTATAAGAACCCGGAATGCATTTGAACAGCAGAGTTGATCTCTAACATACCACGTTGTTGCGGCAGTAACGTTTGCATGCAAGCATGCTGTGTGTATGACATAGTATTGTCGAGTCCAATACACGTCGGGTTTACAAGCAACAAGCAGCTTTCGATTATAAGATGACTGCTTCTTGTTATCGAGACAATCATAGAGGCTTAAAATGTAAGAGTGATCAGGGATTCATGAATGCGTGAGATTGTCATTACCCTCCCTATGATCATTAGCTTTAATGCGAGCGACAAGCAACTAATAATGTTCTAGTTGCGTTCTATAGATCATTGATATCCATTGCTTATTGGACAACACCTTTGCCAGATCTCAGCAACTGTATGAGAATATGGAATGTCAATGGCCATTGTAAAATCAAGAGACATAGTTAACTAATAATGTATAGGCAATAATGTGTTCCGTTTCCGTCGGTACATGAAATTGTTGGAGCAATCGGACAGAGAGTAAATCCGCACCGTGATGCATTACATCTTATTATTACATAGAGACGCTGCCGTGGATTACATAGTGAGTCAGGTGTTTTTTGGATACTCATAGAGCCTTTGCTTTGCCTTCACAGTAAACTGAAATCATACGCAACTTGCTTACATCTGCCTATAAGTTGACATAGCATCATCCTGTTGGAAAGGATGATCAAGGATAAGATCGAAATTGCACAAAGCAGCTTATAACCAATAATCGAGAAGCTAATTCAATAAGTTTATAGTTCTCTGTTCAAATTTAGCAGTTGCCTTTTACATTCACAGCAGTCATACCACGGATTATACAATTAGCAATTAGCAACGAGCGCATCAAAAGAGTGAATATTTCCTATCAACTCATCATCGATTGGAATTTGCAACGTCATTTTTTGTTCGCCAGATAACGGAAATATAACCCACAAGTAACTATTTTGTCTATGTGTCAATTGTCAAAGTGCGCGCTTTCTGATCGAAATTCGACTTTAAAGATGAATTCGGCGTATCGCGCCGACAAGCTCATGAATAATTCATCGCCTCCGCGTGACGTCAGGTCCGGGAATGTTTTTGTTGCGAGGCGCAATCTGCACTACAATTAGCGAGAAATGGCTGCTGGAAATTTTATTTATTTCATCACTTCAGGAGAGCGACGAAGAGACATGGTATGGCACAGGTCATTCGCAAACTATCGTTGCTTCGGCGGAGCAAGTTTTGCCTTACAGATTCGAACCAGAAATGAGCGAATTCGACGTCTCCGATGAGAGAAAAAAGACACTGGCGATGTCACTGCTGCGTCTGTGTCTCACGCGGGTCATCCTGTCCAGGACATAGGGCTGCTACAGATTAATGCTTGGTAAGCTATGTCTGATTCTGCTTGTGCACCAGATGTAACGAAGTTAATCCCTAAATTTCACTAATAAAATATATAAGCTCTATTCCTAATAGTAGACTATACAACAGAGCTTTGCAGCAAATAATTCTCCCATATCAGAAAGCAGACATGAGATACCACAAAGTTTTTTTTCAAATCAAGTGGTTGCAAGGGTTCATGTTTACAAATTGTACCACGTAAATGTAAATGCTCCTCCACACGAATTGCAAACAAACTAATTTCGGACTGCTGTTAATAAATAGAGATCCTCTTTTATTTAAAGTAGGCCTTATCAAAGGTTGATTACAATATTTTTAAAAGTTGATATAGATTGATTCTTAGGTAGAATATATATAGGAGAGCAAGTACCACAGCTGTTTTCTCATAGGATTGTCAGTTAGCCCATAAATGATTGTATAACTGGACTTTAGGAGGTGAAGATTATGGTATTATATTATCATCTGGTTAGTGTTACATCAGAGTTTCTATGAACGCAGAGGCTTAAACATATTTGCCATACAATATGTCATCCTTTATTACATACATTCATATTCACATCATTACATCATGTTACAGGTGTTTGTGTGGCTACTGTCAGCCAATGGCAGAGGTGGAAGAATCTGCGTGCTATGTGGAAATTCCTTGAGTCATGACCTCAATAGAGAACAGCCCCATTCCCATTGGTGGCATAACCCAACATCCTGGTTTCAGCCAAATCTGTTTGAACCCTTGGGCCTTGCAAGTTGGATATTTCTCCTACAAACAACAGCATGGGCACATGTCAGATAATGATATACAAAGGTGACAATGTTTTCTATTATTTACACATAAATCTGTACGAAGGCTAGCAGTCATTATTTACGATTTAATTATACTTATTGATACTGGTATGACAAAAAATATTTGAGCATGGTTAAATCAACAATGTCACATGGTTATTTTACAGGCGTTACAGGTATACTGCATACAGGCAGTTTGTGGCTGGTGCTGGGGACATCTTGGACAAAAGATTAGAGTTCCGTTACCAGCCTACGCTGTTACAACAATACGAGATAACTTCCCAGCACCAGACTATCAAGGATTCCTCTACCCTCCACTCACCTAGGACTTGTCTTGATACATGCAGAACCTACTCTGGTGTGCGTCAATGGCTTGTCGTGGATCTGGTCTCATCGCATCTGCACACATTGGAGGTGGTGCTTCTGTCTTAAGCAGGGTTGACTCATAGCAAACCAGCAAGAACTCAGCCATCAGGCACTTGACATACTTTGAAACATAACAGGAATCAAGTCACAGCTTGCACACCAGACTGTTGCTTATAACCTTATAGTTATACCTCCATGGTAATTGAATTTGTTGTTGTTTACATTTTATATATCAGTAAAAATATTCACCAAATGTTGCCTTTGTTGCTACTTCAGTGACAACATGCCCCTGCTTAAACTTGGGGTATCTTAGCTTGAAGACTGGATCCCCAGCTTATGTTGTCGCCTGTTCTCTAATATCTGTGATACAATGAACCAATTAAACGTGACCTACATATATTTGGCATATCAGCACATGTAAACAAATTTAATGACTCCCAAATTTAAAACCAAACACCACCATGAAGGAGCACTGTAAAAAGCAACATATTATATCATAACAATGATACTTGCCTGGCAACCATATCATCAACTTAACAAGATAATGGACTATTTATTCGATACTAATACAACAAGAAAGTCATCAAATCTCTATCTTGATAAAGGCAGGTCAGCTTTTCTTGGGCTCGGGTGGGAGGGGTTCACTTGCCTCACCATCCTTTCTTGATTGCTTGACAGCAGAGGCCTTCGCAAAAAGAGTAGGCACAGCAGCTTCTTTCATAACCCGCTTACATCGTGGTATCCAACCAAGCTCTTCTCTGAGTTTCGGTGCCTCCTCAAAACATTCCTCGGTGAAATGAACCGAGCACACAAACAAGTACATGCCCGGGACCGGCCATTTGTCTCGCGATCGTAGTACCTGGCCAATCCATTGTTTTTTTTAAATCGTCCTTACCAGTAAAACCTGAACAA
Source organism: Urechis unicinctus (assembly GCA_034190875.2). Classification (NCBI taxonomy): domain Eukaryota; kingdom Metazoa; phylum Annelida; class Polychaeta; order Xenopneusta; family Urechidae; genus Urechis; species Urechis unicinctus. The sequence continues at coordinate 12,169,300 of CM067343.1, read as the reverse complement.
GCTCACGCCGTCCCGACTGGTACGCGAGCAGCCCCCAACACAACAACCATTAACCATCGCGTTCAGGCGGTCACAAGATGACTAAAAACGATCCTAAATCCCAAAAACGAGAGACGAACTCCGACAATGTAAACAACGGGGAACTCCGTGCGTCTCTGAGAACGGCATCCCTTACCTGACGTCACACGCATGGTTGACCTAGATAATGGCTGCCGCAACGTTTTGTCGGGCGCGCTAATTTTAACTGACATTTTATCAAATTTTGGCCTTAATTGATCAGATGCGACGGTTATTGGACCGGTTTGAGTTTATTGATCACATTATGAATTGATTTCAGCAAAGTACCTATAACCGTGCGATAGTCACTTTAAATTGAGCACGTGTTTCCGCAGGCCGTCTATCAACTAAACAGCCAGTAAGCAACAGAAACTTATAAATTGCCGAGGGCAAATTGACGTCATGAACGTACATCGTTTTATGAAAGTATGATTACATCTTCAAGACATGTGATTTATCGCAATGACCGTGCGATCGGTTGACTGTGCTTAGAAAGGGAAGGATCCTGCACAATACGTGCGTGGTGTATTTAGTAGCAGTCAACTCAGAGCACTTGGTGCTGGTGCTTCTCTCATCAATTAATAATAACCCATTATGCTGCATTAGTGAAAATATCTAGCATGGAATGCATCCCTGCATACACCTTAGCATTCCCTTCACGGCGTTTACATGTCTAATGAGTTATCCTTTGAAACGATATTTGAATTTAACAAGCATGTTTGGACTGAAAGTAACACTATCTTTTACGTTTTCGATTAGCTGAATTCGATTCGGATCAACAGGTTTATATGGACTCTATAACACAGATCTGATGGGTTCCTTGAATGAAAATGTTGCTTTTCTTTAAACTATCACAAACGGTAATTTCTATGCAGCCCAACCCATCTGTGCATTAGATTGTTTATTAAAAAAATCTCCAAAGTGGTTAAAACCGTCGTCAAATGTCTTTTTTCTGCGAGTAAAGAAGGCAAACGCACCTCGAAGACAAATATAACACCACGAGTCACTCATGTATTATGAGAGGAAGTGTAATGCACGAAGAGGATATCTGCAGCAAGCCTGCTCGAGCTAGCCTTCTAGCAGTAGAGGCCACTGGTATTAATAGATGTGTTTGAAGAAAATAGGAATTTGACGATGACCCTTATTTTGTTTAGAAATCCATTGTAAATATATTTATTGGCTTATAATATGCCTGTCATTTGGTCAATCATGTTTAAAGAAAATAGACTCTCGGCAGTTTTACTGCGCCAATAGACAAGTGAATTCTTTGTGTTTTGTGATCACTTCCGCCGGATCTAAGCTCAACTTAAATCTTCCTATTTCTGGAATTAAACAAAATTGCTTGAGTGGCCTTTTAATATAACATAATGACGATATCAACAACGTCGCATGATTTCTATACCACTTGTACATGCCAATTCGGTTTTGCGAGCGACTGATGCACATAAAATTTAGATTTCACCAATTATCTAGTCGCATTTTATATAAATGGTTTTTAGGGAAGGCGAATGAGAGACACGCTCCCGCGACTGGATAATATCCATCTCTGTACAGGGCAATCAAGCCCATTGAACGCCGATGAATGCTAGGTAGCAGTTGATTTATTAAGGATAGTTCGTTCCAATATTCAGAATTTTATGATGGGTTACTCGTGACTAGTCCATTTCCAATTGCTATAACTTGTGCCTAGTCGCATTAGGTGTTTGCTTTTTTATGCACCCTCTGGATATGACGCCCGCTGTATCAAACCTTCTTATATAACTCGATCAGTATAGAGCAAATTAGATTAGATATGATTGATATAATATATTCTCAAACGTGGGAAGGAAGCTACAAATTGCATCTACAAACATCTGATTACAATTAAGCTACATAGCAAAAAAACACAACATAATGTCATATTTAAACATAGATGATGGTATGTGAATGTACAAAGTCCATGTTTACCCAGTTGAAACTCAATAAGAAGAATCTACCATAATATATCATCTGTGTATTCTTCATCGTATATTGGGTTAATGCACATACTTTTTCTCTTAAATGTTCAGTATCAATCAACCTAGCGCGGTGTGTCCACCTAATACTACTCTTATATCGTAAATGTTTCTTTGTTATTGCGCATTTGGCAAAAATAATAAAGAATCTTCTAATAAAACATGAATGATCTCGTTTCAACACTACATTGTCATGCCCAAAGACGAAGTTATGTATCCTATTTGAATATATCTGGTCGTTAACAGGACATAATCTTCATCCTTGTCTATTCGTTTAAGCTTAAACTCAAAAGTTGCCCCTGGCGCCCATACAAAGCAAACACGTTAAATAACAACGACAACCTCATTTTACCGGATCTGGCAATTGCAGCGGGTTAAATCTTCCATATTTGTCGACCGACTGATTCATAAAAAAACGATATATTCCATCCAAAATAAATACAAGACCTATCGAAAAAACGTTCGTCATATTTCTACCTTAGGGTCGCTCGAGCTGTTCTTCAAGACATTCGGAGCATAGACTTGATTTTAGGAAAAGTTACGTCTCTGTAGAGAGCACTTATATTTCATGTGTTTCGTCGACGCTTTGATGGTACTGGCCTGAAGTCACTTATTGATTCCAGATATGTCGGATATGGTAGTAGGTGCTATATCGTACAGAAATGATGATTAACTTTTGAAACAAACAATTAAATTAGTAGCCAGAAATGTTAAGTTGGTGTACTTAGCCATATATAATTTTGTTATGCATAGCCGTTAAATGTTTCCATCTTTGACTTGACCCATCTCATTCCATTAAGACCCCTAAAACAAGTTGAATCCAAACGATCCAATCTTGTAACTGTGCATTGGTAATTGTCGATAAAAAAAATTATGGCATTTTCATGGCGCAATATGTTGAATATTCATGAAATACTGCTAAGATCGGGGCATATTTGGTAATGGTTAAGACTAACAGAAAAAATTAAAAGGGAAACGATTTATCAAGATAATAGCTACTTTCTGCCAGGTTTATATATTAATTCAGCACCAAGCACTTGGCATGTTGTTGCATGCACTTCGCAAATCTTACAGTGATTACTCTTTCCTCATAGTGTCACCATGGATAAATAACGTATTAGAGGTTGGGTAGATTCTCTCGATATCCCACGTTTTATGATGGATGACTCTTCCCGAGTCTTTTTTTCATTTGCTATAGTTAATGAATTGTGGCATTATAGACCCCCACGATTATGCGCTTTGTAATGAAGATGCTCGCTGTATCATACCTGCTCTCTATATTCACGTTAAGATAAGTTGTTTGTTAAGATTTCAATGCTTACCCATGCTAGTTATGCCGCAATTGAACCGTATCTTCCATCTATAAAGTGTACATTGAACCGACATATATTTGGGCTAACCTCGGTAGCGAGATGCGCGTGCACAACACGTATCATTCACTCATGCAAATGATCAAATCTCTCTGAAAGTTAGGACCTTATCAACCAACTCTGGATATGGTTCGAAAGGAAACGTTGTGTTTTTCATTAAAACATTGCATTTGCTTTGGTCATTTTTATAGCATGAGGCGATATTTGAGATGTTTGATATTGCAATCATCAAGTTATGTGTCGCTGCTTCCTCGCGCAGCATAGGCCCTTTATATGGATCGGGAATGAGCATTGTATGTCGTGTTGTGTATCCAGTTGCATCACACTGCTTCATTGAAAGATAATAATGCCGTGGTTCTGAGTATCGATGCTTTACAACGCGCGTGGTATGTGAATCGTGAATAATTTAAGCATAAGCCGAAATCACTTATCCGTGATTATATTTAGTATGTTTACCTGCTGTACAAATACAAACCAAGCCACCCCTGATGTTTAAGACACCTTACTGTAGATAACCTAATTATAGAGCACATTCTTTTGAACGAATGACAATCGTTGTTTTTTATCATAACAGCCCAAGATCAATGAACAATCGCTGAGCCATTGCAAAATTCTCAATTTGAGACATTGTTCTGAACCATCTGGCAGTCAATACAAAACATGCCTCGGAAAAAGGACACATTTTTTGTCTTAACATCGAACTAATCCTTCGCAGAACGGTGAATACAGCAGTATGTCCCCTACTATTTGCCGCGTTGTTTAATTACAGCGATAATACAAACAACTGTGGCACAGGGTAAAAGAAGGGGAAATATTCCTTAACCTTACCCTTGGTGGTTCAATGAATGATTTGTGTTACACATCATATCGAGCGTGAAGGCATGATACCTTACATCATGTTCCAGTGCGTATGTTGATTGGCGTATCATATTAGTTAATTGGATTAAAAAATTTGAAGATCTTGATTATGTGGTCATAGACGCAGATATTGTACTTTGCACCAACGGAAATGTAGAAATAGGAAGTTATATGTCAACCATTAGCTGAATACTCACGACAAGCACTGGTTCGCGCGGAGAACTAGATCGCCTTAGATAGTGGATTCTCTCTTAAACAAAACAACCACATTTATTTGCAATATATATCAATGCGTAGAGCATAACCGGATTGATGACTGCTGCCTGATCTACTTCTATTGTACATTATTGCTCTTGATTGATCTTCTGTGAGTGCCTTTATTACGATTCATACAGGGTAATGCAATTAGTGAAATATATACCTGGCTGGTGAGCACATTAAATAACAACGCCATTAACAATCAGGGCAAGACCTGTCATATTATTGCATCGTTAACCCAGTTAAATAAGATTCAGGTTTAATGGCTTTCATTGTAATCACGAAATATGCAAAGTAGGCTTTTGCTTGACCATGGACGTTCCAAAGTTATATAACTTGCTAGTCAAATGATCTAAAGTTATAATATATCCAAAATCCAATTAGTCCATTTTGTTTTTCTTAACACGGAACAGAAATTAGTACAAGCTTGCAGAAAGAAGTATAGATGCTAATGTAGATAGTCGGGTGAGTGTATTGGGTTGGTTAGAATGGTGATGAACCGCCTGGTAAGTTCTTTTTATATGCAATTATAAAGCCGGTTAATAGCTTATGCCTGCTTATTATAAATGATCAGCAAACCAGAAGAACGATATTCCAAATTACTAGCTCTATTGGTTTCTGGAGAATCCCCCTCATTCGGTTGTTAAAAATCGTTGTTCAGCTAACCATTCTATCCAGATATTGATCTCGATTGATACAGATACAAAATAAATATGGATGCTCTATGACATAGATTGCATTGAACGAAATACAGTGTGCATGTCAGCGGTTTATACAATGTACAGTAATATAACACAAGACAAATTCAACAAGTAACCCTATAAAGAAAAATTATTTTTTTAGTCGTCTAATTGACCCTCTGAGCATATATCTAGAGCAAGAAGTGTGCTTCATGGAAATGTTCTATAACATATGTGCTCTCATGACCTTTTCAATGTTTTATATATGGACAATATTTAACTAGCGGGCCAAAATAGTTTCCAATCGTTTGGCAATGTCACTGATATAAGAGGAGATTGAATTGTCTGCAAATAGAATTTGAGCTCGTTTGTCGGAAGCGTATTTGACCGCATTTCCGGTGCTATAACGAATAATATTGCCAAGCACTCATCGAATTTACTAACAATATACGATGTCAGAGTCACTTATGATAATATGCTCAATGATTTGTTCTATTTGCCTCCAAGGATAATGTTTCTGACTGTTAGCTAGATTGTGCTTCGAGAATTTGCTTATCCTGCATTAGTTAGGGTTTGTCGCCATATTGTCTGCATGTAATGAAACCATTGTTGTTCGATCTGACATTCCCACCAAAAAACTAGACCACGGCTACAAAATAGCACCTCTGACCCTGTCTCTTGAAACCATGCCTTGAATGTAGGCAAGAAATGTTTTCCACGTGCACGTCCTCAGGAGAAAGAAATTCACCAAATCAGTTCGTCCGCCAAGATATAAAGATGCGATATTGAGGAAGAACGACTCCTGCCAAATGGCCGACTCGATATAACAATTGATACGTTGTAAAAATGATGACCGCTGCCAAATCCGAGACATGCATTACGCTTATCTGTCGCAAGTCCGTCGTATTTGTTGCAGTTATCACCATTTGTTTGTGTTGAAAAGACCACTTTTAAATAAAATACAAAACCTCTCTGTTATATTCTTCACAAATTCTCTGCTGGTACTAATCGACATAAGGCATGCTTTTTTATCATGATAAGCGAAAGGCTTATGCCCATGAAAACATAATCCCCCATGAAACATTTCTTATCTTTTATGCATGATAAATGATGGGGGAAACGAAATTACACAAAACCATATGCTGAACGATATGCTGATAAAAGTTTGTACATAATGTATTATTGTGATTGTTTGGCCTTCGTGTAGGATATTCATACTAGACGCAGTCTTTTAATCTACGTATCTCATGTCATAATCCTCGTACTTTGTGAGCTGCTGCTGGATTACATCTATTGGTAGACATTACTGTACTCTTAATTTAGTAACCTGGTTCTTTAAACAGATTCATTACAAAAAGCACTTTCTTTTAAATCTGGAATGTCATTGTGAAGCTTCTTGTAGTCTGATTTAAATAAGCAGCGCAGAACTAACATCTAGTATTCGAACAGTGGAACCAAATTAGATTGCTTAGTTAGTCACACGACTAATTCCATCTACTGTGCTGATCTTACCATGTTTTCTGTTCCTGGAGCATCGATTACTTTGATGTACGGTCCATTAGTAGTGCTAAGTGGTATACATTAATGCCTTTGATGCATTACGATTACGACTGCTTGGAGATTGATTAAGATTATCTGTGGCGTACGAGCTGCGGACAACAAGGAACAGCTACTGAGTCTGGTTAGCTGTGATAGTGCTGCTAAGACAACTATCAGGCTGTAGTCATATGGAATCACCTGCGAAGATAAATGAGTTCCTAATCTCTTTTTGACGTCAAAATGAAATAAAAGAATGACGCAAAATAATAACAGCTGGTTGCTTTCAAAGTCAAATTAACGTGACATTTAGTTAAATGGCAGTAGTTTGGAGTAAAATAAGTCGTATGTTGCTTTACTCCTTTAAAAAAAACTGGGCCTTCGTGCGAGTGACTTACACATTTATTGGGCCTGCTTCCGTTTCGTGCTAATTCTGTTTGTATGAACCAACCACAATCACGATAAAGTCTGTTAACCAAATAAAGCAAGAAACGCGAACATTCGGGAATCATTTCTTTATCTACTCAAGGCTATAGATATTTCCCTTTTACCTTGTGTCAGTCCTGGTCACTTGCGCTCAGTGTTCGAGAATTTTCTACCATTTGTTATATTTAGCCAAGGATATAAGTTAACAGGTAAACTGCGTAAACCGTTCACTTGATGCAGCATACCACTATTGATATTATCTGAGAATGATGATTAACGTCACTGCGGTACCTTCTGTTAATTGTATCGGTTTGTTTGACACACAACAGTATCGATGTAAAAGGTCAAGATGAACCAACGTGCCGTAAACAATGAACTACCCGGGACGCAACGTTGTGTACATCATAGCACGAATACACTGGGTTCCATGTATCCGGATAAATTTAACACAAGCCCGAATGTATGACTATATAACTAAAAGTTTAGAATCGATCGCCCACTCTTAATTCGCTTGCTTGTCGGGCAAATTCAAAATGAAGTATTAACAAGCCAGAATATCGATAGTTATATTTGAGTTATCTAAAAATCAAACGAGATTTGTAACGCGTTCGCTAAATAAACAGGTTACTTCAGTTCTTCGTTTTGATAAAAATAGATAAATATTCGAGGCATGAAAGCTTTGAGCCACTTTAATAGCAGAAGAATGATCGTCGAAGTAGAAGTTCCCTCCGCTGAAGAGAGAAGCATCATACAAAAAAATTGCTTGATGATCTTGGAGAAGCGCAATTTAGTTCTGAAGCTACGCTTTGGATGGTTATTTTAAATAATAGCTGCACTGCATTTGTGTAGTGTCCCCGCAGAAATCCTTATTTATACATCCGATGTGAAACCCCAAATAAAACTAACCAATCAAATCATCATTCAATCAGTCAACCAAAAAACTGGTCAATCAATCAGTCTATCAGTTATCCTGCGAACTAAACTACTAACAACAATCCAACAAACCGACCACCGAGAAAACATACAAACAAGCCAGATATTTAACTTACAAAATAAAGTGAAACCATCTAAGTGCGGATAAGACATTAGCTTGGTGTGTTAATAAAGACCAGGGCAATCTAAATGCAGTTTAGCATACAACAGAATAAAACCGGCCTGCCCGGTAGCTGGTATGGAAGCGCCTCAGTGAGTATTCATCACTGCGTTATTATTTCGTTAGTATTCACCACACGAACTCGCTGAATTAGATAAGTAAATATGATAACCATCAGCGAGAAAGAACCGAAGATAGCTATTGTTATCTGACTGGTGTGAATTGTCTCGGCACCCCGAACTATACGCCTTTGGCCGTCAATCAACTTTTTGTCACCTCTTCCTTTAGTGAGGTTAACATTCGGCATTCACCCACAAAATACCGCTCTCTTAGGCTGCGGTGGTCACAGCTTGATCAATAACTGCCCCCTGAAGGAATGTTTGCAAGCAGATATCGGGACTAAAAGAAGGTTTCCCTCGCCCTTGTACATCAATGTAAATGCAATAGCTGTTATACGCCTTTCTGCCAGAACATTTCCTGTTCATTTTCCTGTGCAAGAAATAGGATGGCGTGTGGATTTTGCAAGTTGTGGGCTGTATGTCATACTATTTAGCCGTTGTATCAATAAGGCTGGTCAGTTCACGCTGTGTTGAGTACATAGGTGAGTGCTGGGCAGTTCGTTTTCTATTGATTGCAAATGTTGGCAACGAAGAATAACGTCTCTATAACAAACACTGTCCCAAACAGAAACTAATTTTGCAATATTTTGCATCATTTTGTTAATCAGCAATGACCACATGTGCACAAATGAAACAAGTCGATATTGTGAAAGGAGTAAATTAGTAGTAATAATTTGTAATTCTTCTGTACACTACAAGATGAGGAATTCGTCACATGTGCAGCGCAACCAATGATGAAGTTGATTTGGCTTAATAATAATAATTGCTCCTAGCAGTAGCATTGAAAAATATATTATTCAATTATCCAAACTTAAAGCGGTGTGATTGTGAATATCCTAGTGAAAAAAAATAATTCATATTGCACTAATTGATTCAAAATGGAACCTTTATTGTCATCCAGTGTATTCTATGGCAGATTAGTGTGGGTGATGTCCACACTAACAATTGGTTGCTATGTTGGTCATTTGTATGATGACGCTGTAAGTTTGACTGGTGTCATCCAATGTCCTCGTTGTGGCTTTTGCCATGGCTGAGGTTCAAACGTGTAGATGTAAAATGCAGCAAAGATACATTTGGTGGAGTTCAATTTTCCGAAGCACTTTGTTAGCAGTAAACTAAACGTAGGAAATTACGCCGCCTCAAATAGATCATACATTGACTATCACTGTTATCAATGAAATGTTGAAAGTGCAAGTAGTCATTCGAGTCGAGAGCGTATTTGTCCGTTCCTCGATTTGGTTATTGCTTTACATGTGTTCGTAATGCACTCTTCAAGATATATTACTAAGATTTTGCAATATGCATGTCCTGTTTCGTAATATGAAATTACCTATTCTGTGCAAAGCGCATATTTGAGCACCATATGTGAAACTTGTACCCCAGAGTAGGTCAAGGTACATTTATTATCCAGTTGTGGAATTAGCAGGAAAAACCAATATATTTGGCAAGGAATTAATTGCGGCTACCAATAGTGAGAATGAACCTGCATCTGACAATTACGCCCACTTGGTAAATCTAACGTAGCCTATAATATGAAAATGGATCTTTGCAATATCAATGAAAATGTGTTCATAATTCTTACCTTAAGTATTCTATTTGTAGCTTTGTCGGAATCAGAAAAACGACGAGGATACATTATGATAACCTTCATTGAAGAGATAAGTATTTCATATGAAGATGACAGTTCCGTGCAACTTAGTGTTTATGTACCTCATTATATTCCATCGACTGCAAGCTACTATTTTACACCGTATATATATCATAAGTACAAAATCAGTGATGGTTTATAGTTAGAAGAGAAATACAATATATGAAGGCCAGTACATTGCCCATGGTGGATAAAGGTACAGGCGGTTGTTCGATATCAGATTATGTAAAGGGAGAGGTTCAAATGAAGAGGCATTAGCTCATTACTCCTGCATTCTTCCATGCAGCTGAGGGGATTACTGTAAGCAAATTCATTGTTTGAAGCTGATATATTAGCTATATGCGACCCTTTTGATATAATATCTGATCGCTTGACAAAATAAAATATGTTGTTGAATTATTACACAAATCTGTTAAGTACCAGCATACAATTCTCTTTTGTTTTCCAAATTGTGCCATGGAACTCATTGCAAGCTTCGTTTTAGAATGTAACTTTCATTGAAACGTTCATTAAAGCAAACATTATGCGTTTCCAGAGCCTAGTGGAAAGCACCACTGGTAATCTTGACAGATATATTGGACCGAGGGCTATGTCCAGATTAATCACTAGAAAGATACACCCGTATGGCAGCCTCACAAAGAAATATTTCAATTCATAATGTACGTTTCATAGAATCAAGTATGATTCGACCCTTAGCAGTGACACTCATGCATCAACATAAGTGATTGGCTTGTTATGCAGCGGAAACAGAATGTAATTTTGAACACAGTACTAATCTATTAAACGCCATTAAGATATATTATCGATGTACAGTGCTTTGAAGCAGTATTGGCTGTCGGTTCCATTCAACTTCGAACTTGTGCCATGATAGTCGGGAATGCCATTAACTGGCACGCAAAAACCCGTATTATGTTGCCTACCATAGTTAGCATGAAGAGTTAGTGGTTTTTTATGTTCAATCGAATCTGAACGCAACAACTGTCATGCAGTTGTGATTTATCAACCGTACATAACGGTGAACATGTTAACATCGGGCCATACATGCACATTGAACAAATGTAAGCAATCGGTTTCATTGGTTTGGAAATGTCCTGCTCAATGTTATGCATTATGAGGTACAAAAACCAAATTGAGAAGTAATTTCCACATCGACAAACATAATTGTTAAGCAAGCATAAACAGTAACAGCAATAATCAAACACGAAATATGTATGCATGTCATCCATTCTGGTCTCGAATAAGGTCCCGCAATTCCATAACTCTTCACAATTTTATGAGTGTGTGCCATTGATAAATGAAATTCAAGACATATATTTTATTCTGGTTCATAATATTCAAAAATATAGTCATTCCTTCAAATTTCCCCAAACAAATGCAAAATAAACGTATGCTGTTATGTCCAGGCAATATTGTCAAGTAGAGACGGCCATTATTGTGTCTGTTTGATGAGCAGAGACAACAACAGACGTTGGCCTCTCAGAAAGTGAGATCTGGCGTCTGTTCGCTGATGAGGTGTAATGAAACCTGATTACAGGAAACATGCTTTGCTATGGCTTGGTCCGTTTTTGGGGGGTTAAATGGGTCTTTGCTGATGTATCATAGTAGAATTCTTGCTTTGTTGTTGTTGCTTTTGGTCCCGTTCAGAAATATAGAATACGGAATGGATGTCTGTTTACATGCAAAAGAAAGTATTTTACCTCAGGGAAATCCACAATATCGTAGAAGGTTTTTTGCTGTTTTCTATTGGGTACTACTGAGCAAATCACACAAAACGCCGGATGACCGAACATGCTATGCATTGCCCCATTCTATACCATTGGCGTTGTTTTTCTAGATGCACAATATCAACACATCGTACATGTTTGTTAATTCAGTGTTAGGTACCTTGTACTATTATATCATGGCCAATAATACCAACCAAACCTTATAACGCATATTTGCGTCATAATCAAAAATGTTGGTATGTCCTTTTTCCTTATATAGCGCGAAATTAATTAATTTTAGTACACACAGTAGGTTTTCTTTCATGCATGCACGTCATATTTATGAGTAATTATAGTTAACAGCCTCATAAATACACCTATCACAGCCATTCAGTGCGCCTGTTGCAAAAAGGGAGCAGGAAGTTTCGTTAATAGCCAATCAGAAAGCTTCTTGTTTGCGGTATTATTCTCATATCCGTGTTTTAGTATCAACCACAAGATCTGCTGTTTTAACACATATAATGCCAAAAGATACTTCAAAAGGTCGGGATCATAAAGGCGGATTGTTAAGGCATGGCTTTATGTCAATAAAGACTTCAAAGGGAAAGACAAGGGAAGCAGAGGCCGCGAATGAAAGAATGCAAAAGCTTTTTATGACCCAGTGAAATCAGTACATTTTAGCGATATTTCCAGTTGATATCTGGGTTTTTGGGGTATTTTTAATTGTTCATCATAAATATTTGAAATATTTGATACATATATTTGTTTTACTAAAAAAGAGTTCATCCGGTTTTACTAAATTCTGCGATAAACGGAGTTTCAAATCCGTTTTACTAACGATCTGAGTTTGGTTCGTCTGAGTTTTATGTTTCCAAAAGGCTATTTACCCTACAAAAAAGTACTGTGGCAGGGTTAAAGCCTTCAATGTGTCATCGGTCACAATAGCATTGATCGCAACATCCTCTTCTAGTTTAAGTTAATTCGTCATTGTGCTTAGGGCGATACATTATAAGAACCCGGAAAGCATTTGAACAGCAGAGTTGATCTATTACATACTAAATTGTTGCGGCACTGAAGTATGCATGTACGCATGCTGTGTGTATGACATAGTTTTGTCGAGTGTGATAGATGTTGGGTTTACGAACATCTACCAGTTATCAATTGTAAGTTGACTGCTTCTTGCTATCGAGACAATCATAGAGGCTTAAAATGTAAGGGTGACCAAAGAATTCATAAATGTGTTAGGTTATCATTACCGTTTCTATGATCATTAGCTTTAATGCCAGCGATAAATGACTAATAATGTTCTAGTTGCGTTCTATAGATCATTGATATTCATTGCTCATTGGACAACACCTTTGTCAGATCTCAGCAACTGTATGAGAATATGGAATTGTCAAAGGGACATTATAAAATCAGGAGACATAGTTAACTAATAGTGTATAGGTAATAATGTGTTCAGTTTCCGCCGGTACATGAATTTGGTGGAGCAATCGGACAATCAGTAAATCAGCACCGTGATGCATTATATTTTAACCATACATAGAGACGCAGCCGTGAATTACATAGTGACTCAGGTGTTTTCGTGATATTCATCAAATCTTTGCTTTGCTGTCACAGTAAACTGAAATTATCCGCAACTTGCTTACATCTGCCTATCAGTTGGCATAGCATCATCCCGCTGGAAAGGATGATCAAAGATAAAATTGCACCAAAGCAGCTCATTAACCGATAATTGAGAAGCTAATTTAATAAGTTCTCTGTTCGGGACCTCAACTAAATCATATAAGATTGAGCATTTGTTTTTTTACATTCACAGCAGTCGTACCACGGATTATACAATTAGCAACTAGCATCGAGCGTATCAGAGGACTGAATATTTCCTATCAACTAAACCTCGTTTGGATATTGTTCTAAACTACGTTATTGTATGCCCTAACATTTAGTGTTGTGCAGCTACAAGATTGCAACGTATGAAATAATGTCGGCCAAACGCAATGAAAAACATGCTTCAGGCATTTATTAAGTTGAGCACGTTTTTCGCAGGCCGTCTATCAACTGAACAGCCAGTAAGCAACAGGAACCATTACATTGCCGAGGGCTAATTGACGTCATGAACACGCATCGTTTTATGCAGGTATAATCACAACCTCAAGACAGGTGATTCATCACATTGACCGATCGGTTCGCTGCGCTTAGAAATTGAAGGATCCTGCACTGTATGTGCACTGTGTATTAAGTAGCAGTCAACTCGGAGCTCTGCATTCTGGTGCTTCTCGCATGAATTACTTATCACCCACTATTTCTCGTCAGGTAAAATACCTGGAAAGGAATCCACCCCATCGAAAACCGAAGATTCCCTACACGGCGTTTCTGTGTCCAAAGAGGCAGTTATTTCTGCTTTGATACAATATCCGAACTTTTCCGGCATTCCTTCATAGCCGAAATCGAATCTGACCAATGTGTTTTTATTGACACCATCATACAGATCTGATGGGCTCCGTGAATGAAAATGTTCGTTTTCTTCAAACTTGTACAGACGGTAATTGATCTGCGCCATCTGTGCATTCGGTTGTTTATTTATTAATCTCAAAAGTGGTTCAAATTGACGTCAAATGTCGTCTTACCGCGAGTAAACAAGGCAAACGTCACTCAAGTCATGCATCACTCAAGTAGAAGGACGATACCAGCCCGAAAAAGGTATCTGCAGCAAGATTGTTCGAGCTAACCTTCTAGCAGTGGGAACCACTGGTACTATTTGATGTGTTGGAAGAATTTAAGGATAGCCTTTTTTTTTTTTCGAAATGTATTGTAAATATATTTATTTGCTTACAATATACCTGCCCTTTGGCCAATCATGTTTAATAATAACAGACTGAGCCAAGACACAAGTGAATGTTTTGTTTTTGTTATAAATTCCAGCTGATCTAATCTCAACCTAAATCTTCCGATTTCTGGAATTAAACAAAATCGTTTTATTGGCCCTTTGATGTCAAATAATGACGATATCAACAACGTGACATGATTACTGTAGCACTTGTACATGCCACCTTGCGAGCGACCGATGCACCGATAAATTTAGATTTCACCCATTATCTAGTTGCATTTTATATTAAGGTTGTAAGGGAGTCGAATGAGAGACACACCCCCGCGACTGGATAATATCCATCTCTGTAGAGGGCAATCAAGCTCTTTGGACGCAGTTGAATGCGCCCTACAAATGTAGCGCTGATGCATCATTCCTCATTATGTCACCACGAGCCCACCGCATGAGAGCGGTGGATTTATTAAGGATAGATTGCTCCGATATTCAAAAATTTATGATGGATTACTTGTGACTGGTCAATTTCCGATTGCTATTACTTGTGCCTAGTGGCATTAGGTGCTTGCTTTTTTATGCACCCTCTGAATATGACGCCCGCTATATCAAACCTTCTTATATACCTCGATCAGTATATAGCAAATTAGATTCGATATGATTGATATAATACATTCTCAAACGTGGGAAGAAAGGTATAAACTGCATCGACAAAACTCTGATTACGATTAAGCTACATAGCGAAAATGGCTACAGTTTCATATGATATTTAAACATGGATGATGGTTTGTGAATGTATGAAGTCCATGTATACCCAGTTCAAACTCAATAAGAAGAATCTACCAGAATATATCTTTTGTGTATTCTTCATCGTATGTTGGGTTGATATACATACGTATTCTGTTTAATGATCGATAGCAATCAATTTAGCGCAGTGTGTCTACCTAATACTACTCCTATATCATACATATTGCTTTGTTATGTCGCATTTGGGTAAAAAATAAAGAATCTTCTAATAAAACATGAATGAGTCTCGTTTCATCACTGCATAGTCATGTTCAAAGACGTAGTTATGTTGCATATTTGAGTATATATGGTCGCTAACAGGACGTAATCTTCGTCCAAACTTTCCATTCGTTCAAACTTCGCCACTGGCGCCCATACAAAGCAATCACGTTAAATAAAAAAGACAACTTCATTTTGCCGAAGCTGGCAATGGCAGCGATTTTTACCTTCCGTTTTAGTCGACCGACTGATACATAAATGAATACAAGACCTATCGAAAAAACGTTTGTCATATTCGAACCTTAAAATCGCGCGAACGGTTCATTAAGACATTCGGAGCATAGACCTGATTTTGAGTCAAGTTTAGTCTCTGTAGAGAGCACTTATATGTCATGGGTTTCGTCGACGCTTCGATGTTACTGGCTTGAAGTCACTGAATAATCATAAAATATATTGCTATTAGGTATAGGTTAAGAGTCTGACTAACAGAAAAAAACCATAAGGGAAAAGATTTATCAAGATAATAGCTTACTTCTGCCATGTTGATATATTATTTTAACGCCAAGCACTTGGCATGCTGTTGAATGCACTCTGCAAATCTAATAGTGATTACTCATTCATCTTAGTGTCATCATCAATAAATAACGCATAAGGGGTTCGGTAGATGGTCTTGATATCCCAAGTTTTGTGATGGATGACTCTTCCCGAGTTTTTTTCCCATTTGCTATCGTAAATGAATTGTGGCATTATAGACGCCCACAATTATGCGCTTTGTAATGAAGATGCTCGCTGTATCATAACGGCTCTCTATATTCACATTAAAATAAGCTGTTAGTTAAAATGTCAATGCTTTTCCATGCTAGTTATGCCGAAATTAAACCGTATCTTCTTTCGATAATGTGTACTTTGAACCATAACCATGGAAGCGGGAACATACATTTGGGCTTACCTCGGTAGCGAGATTTGCGTGCTGCATATGATTTGACGAAGATTTGTTCATGTAAAATTATCATGCTTTTCAGTGTAAGCGGTTTGATAACTTATATATATACGTTAAGTATTGGTACAAATATTAGTGCTATATCTAGGCAGCATTTATATTATGGTAGTTCTTTTTTGACTAGATTTCACAGAATCTTATATGCCACTTGTGGAATCACCGCTGAAATTGACCTATTTGCTGCACGCAGCATTTTAGTATCTACAAATGCATAGGTAACTTAAAATGAATGGCCACTTATCGTGTCAAACATATACAGCTCTACCTCGATAACACGCGCCCGTCAGGTTCAATAAATCGAAGCCGTGAGTTAACAGTAGTGCCCTTAACGAACAGAAGGGGAAAAAGAAGGTAGATGGGAAATGCACAATGAGCTAATTTTATTAGCCTGTGCGCTGGTTTATATTCACCATTAGATTCAATTATTCTATGTAAGGACAGACACGTTAAATAATTGTAGTATCTGGTATCATAATTATACATTTAACGTCCAACGACAAGCATATGGTTCCTGCATTTTTTCAATTATGCATGGCATTAAGCCTGATCCTGTGGTTCCTACAAATGTCGTTTCTTATCATAAACAGCGATTGGAATAAGCTGAGTTATGCAATAATTGGTTACTGCTGGTGCGGCAGTCGCGGTCGGGAGGGGGGAGTGGCCTTACCAACGTTCTACGAGGCTGAAGCTGTCAAGTTGCATTTGGCTTAAGTACCTCCGAGGTTATAGGACATTTCAATGTCAGAGCCTCAGAGCAAATGAGGAAAGATATTGCTGCATTTGAGGTACAAGTCACCACAGTGTTTTCAAGTACCTGCCTCTAGAATAAGCAAAGGCAGACCACAGACGTCTTTGCTGAGTAAAGTACCTACTATCAAATAGGAATAGACGGGTATGACGATGAATAGCATGAACAGTTGAAATGCAAAATAATCCTCTGCTATTACAAGCTACGAGTTATGACAGATATACCACTATAGGGGCATGATTGTAATTGTTGAATACCATCTACATAAATATAAATCTCTACTGTGCCATGCAAATGTACAAAACGGCAAGCAACAAGAAGCTCATCCATAGAATGGCTATAGCTTTGTAACTCTTTGTTACCTACTCCCTAGATTTGATTACCTTACAGACAAAATCATTGAACTCGGAACTGAAATATTTGGAATTGCTGGGTGTTATGCAGCACTGTCAGTAAATTGTCACTGCCACGTTCTCAGACATTTTATCTACAGTGGTTTTGATAGCGACAAACTCGCAAGTTGGCAGTATTCAAGCAAAAATGAGGCTATAATTTCAAGCAAAAATGAGGCTATAATTTGACTACTGTCGCATTTCATAAAGTAACTACACTCTCGTTTTGCCGACGGTTATCAGGCAACATTTGACATTCACTTTAGAGGGCTCATGCAAATATCTCAGAATGTTAGGAATACATCCACCAACTCTAGACATGGTTTGAAAGGAAACGTTGTGCTCTTTATTAAAACATTGCATTTGCTTAGATCATTTTCATAGCGTGATGTTTGAGCATTTTGGTCTCAGATGCATCGTCAGTATCAGATAATGTAATCATCCAGTTATATGCCGCTGCTTCCTCGCGCAGCAAAGCCCATTTATATTCATCAGAAATAGGCATTCTATGTTGTGTTTGGTATCCATTTGTATTACACTGCTTCCATAGGAAATAACAATACCGTGTACATGAGCATCAATACTTTATAACGCACGTGGTATGTGAATCGTTAATAATTGAAGCATCAACCCAAATCACTCATCCGTGTTTATATTTAGTCTGTTAACCTCCTGTAAAAATACAAACCAAGCCACCTCTGAGAATTGTGACATATTATTGTAAAAAACATGATTTTCGCGCATATACTATCAAACGTATGACGTTCTTTGTTTTATATAATCACAGCCCATGATCAGTGAACGTATCCAACGAAACTATCAGCATATTTAGCTATGCATGTCACTAGGGGTTGTGTGAATCTTGTTTTCACAAAACTTACGTTTTTCAGGTATACATATGCTTAACATAACTCCTGCTTCACATACATGTTGGAAACCTTATGAACCAATCCTCCAAATGAATGCCGCGAACATAGCGCAATAGGAACCGCTGGTGTAAATGCCGGTCAATGTATATTTAAAAGGGTTGTAGAAAACTGTAACATTTTTGCTGGTCCCTCTCCGTACATTTTGCGTCTCGGAACTTATTTACAGACCAGCGTGGAGTAAAGCTTTGTTGTGTTAGTGGACGCTAGATGTCATGATATTAGTAGACGCTAAAAGTTGCATTTTGAGTTGTCAGAAGAAGTCAGCAGCATGTGAATAATGCAAGCTATTCTCATCCTTACACACTTGCTTTCCGGCGGTGCGTGTTGGTTTGCATGACCATGGATGTTCCCCAGTTATAAAGATTGCTAGTCAGATAAATAAATTTGATAATTTTTACCATATCAAATTAGTCCATTTATGTTTTGTTAAAACGGAACGGAAATTTGCACTAGCTACTATAACCAAGAAGAAGAAGAAAGGAGTGTCGATGTTGTTGTAGATGGTCGGGTGAGTGCATTGGGTATTGGGTTGGTTAGAATGTTGATGAACCGCAATGACCTTTTGTTTAATATGCATTTCTGTAGACGGCTAATGCCATAGCATTATAATGGATCAGCAAACCAGAAGAAAGAGGCACAGAATAACTAGCTCTATGGGGTTTCTAGAAAGTCCCCTTATTTGGTTGTTACAAATCGCTCTTCTGCTAATACTTCAGTAAATATAACCCTTGTGTGCAGATAAAGATCTCGATTGATAAGGAATGGACATTGATGCTCTATGACATAGATTACATTGAGCAAAACACAATGTGCATGTCAGCAATTTGTACAACGCACAGTAATATAACATAATATCATATGTTTTACCGAAGCATCTAAGCAGAACCGTGTAACACTAATCATTAATCAGTTTAGAGGTCACCCATCTAATAGAATAGCGGTAGATTTCCCCAATTTGGACAAGATTATTAATCATCATTAACGTGGGGAACAAAAAAAAACACACCACGATGAAAGCGGATAATGGACACATGTTCTATGATATATTATCTCGTGACGAAAGTGACTTTTTCTGTGTTTTTTTAAAGACAATATTTAACCAGCGGGCCACAATAGTTTCCAATCGCAATGTCACTTATGTAAGAGGGAATTTAATTTTCTGCTAGAGGATTTTGAGCTCGTCTGTCGGAAGCGTATTTGAACGCATTTCCGTTACTATAACTAATAATATTACCAAGCACTCATCGAATTTGCAAAACTTATGCGATGTTGGGGCCACTTGTGATAATATACTCAGTGACTTTTTCTATTTTCTCTAGGGATAACGTTTCTGGCTGTTAGCAAGATTCTGCTTAGAGAATTTTCGAAGTTTTAATTTGCTAATCCTGCATAAGTTGGGTTTCGTCAAAGTGTTGCATATAATGAAACCATTGTTGTTGTTTCCCCGCAATACTGTACAAGATCATGGCTAACAGAATAGCACCTCTGCCATTATTTCTTGGAACTATTTGTGCTAAATGAAGAATGCAGACAAGTTATGTGGTCCGCATGCAAGTCCTCGGGGGAAAGAAATTGAACAAATCAGTTATCGCCACTAGTTTGTTTTGATAAGACCACTGTTTAAGAAAATACAAAACCACTCTGTGATATACTTCACCTATTCTCTGGATGTGGCTAATGTGTCTACGCGTGTAGTTTATTGATTAATCTGAAAATATATTGCCTGGAATTGGCACACATCAATAGTGAGTACTTTATCACAAATTGGCAGAAGCGCTTTGGCGTTTGACCATGTTTGCAAGCAGATAGGCACTGTATCATTTACAAACATAAATATGTTTTCGATTTATTAGAGGATAAATTCACAAAACAGTGATCATCTATTGCTTACCACGCGCGTGTACGCGCAAGCAGTATTGGGTATGCAGTACCCTATTCATAATGCTTACACTGTCAGCACTATCGGACGTAACCATGTTCATGTTAAAATGCGGTGTAATATAATCAATGTGATGATAGTTAATGCTGCAATAATACCCGAGAAACACTATTTGTGTATTTGTGCATGAATATGAAAATCGTGGTAAATCAATACCGAACACCTCAGAGCTATGAAAGTATTGCCTATGCTATTCGAAGAAGCAAATCATATCCGCCCGATTTATACATCGACCTGCATTTAGTCGTGTTTCTTGGGTTGCTATCCAATAATAACATGCATGAATCACGAACCGTTCTCATTAAAAAGGTACCAAACAAGACTGTTAGCTAGGATATGCCCGCGTTGATGGAAGATATGCTGTTTGTAAAAATAATATCATTGAATATCACATTGCTGTCTGTATGGCTAAAAGGCCAGGTTTTGTTGTAAAAGTGTGTTTCTAGCTGACTGTATGACTGAATTTATCGCATACACCCAAAAACGTGGATGTCTAATGAGCCGACAGTATGCTTTTTCGCTAGAGAAAAACGTGCTCATATTATTCCCGCTAATATCATTCGTGGATTCATCTTTGGGATCAAACACCGCCCAATCAATTTTGCGATAGTGATCAATGCGGGAAATATTCCTATAGGTTATTTCAAAAGTTATTTACTCAAACACATCATAAACTCACTTTGGCAAACTATATTATTATGATTTCCAAATATCGGTACTCCGCAATTATATATGCCCATAGAAGGTTGGATATTTGCATAATAATACTAATATCCTGACAACTCGTGGACGAGAGGGTCAAAACTGGATACTTGGAATAACAGGTGTCATAAGTAGTTTATATTTGAATCAAACTGTTTCAAAGAACTTAGAATAAAAAACTAAATACCGATGAGCACCTGCATGTTAGAAACGTACAATTTAGATTCATGGCATGTCGTGGAACCACTCCCCGAACCGAGAACCTTGGGTTAAGCATTGTCCTTGTATATTGTCCTGCATAGAACAATATAACGCACGCATAAATGCAGAATTAAGCTCCCAGGAATCGATGAAGTCAAAATGTTATCGTTAACTTATCAAAGCGTATGCACCCTCGGGTCGAATTGTAAGTTAAATGTGTTGCGAGGGTCTCATTTGTTGCTCATAAGGATGTTTTAGTTTTCATAACGTCATAACAGCAACGTGACGGCGATGATCCGTATGCCATTGGCAAGGAATAAAAAGGAGAGCACGAAATGTTATCATTACCTTAGTTGTGTAAATAAATAATTTTGTTGAACCCTATCCGAAAACATGGCTTTTTTTCAAACAAGCGCGAGCGCGAGTGTGTGTAAGAAATGGTTACAGCAGACTAGTTTTGTACATGATAACAAAGCAATATGCCACTGACTGACTTATGTTTTTTATGGGTCCGAATTGGTTCTGATAAATGCTGCCAAGGAGCGTTGATTGCAGCGAAAAATTGTCAAACATGGCATTTAAAAAAATTGCATTATTACTTAGAGTAACCAGGTTACAATAGTATTTCTAATGGATGTAATTATTGCTTCCCGAGCACAAGCAAAGGCTGATGGCTAATATTGAAGCAAGCATTGCGCCATAGAACGAAGTGGCTACAAGACGAATGCAGAACGTAAATCTGATGTATATAGCTTTGATGGCTCTGTATACTATGTAGAGCCGAAATGTGATTTCATTGTGAGAGTAGAAGACGGATAATATAAGCATAATATCAGCTAAAATATGATTATATTCTTTACAGCAGACGATTAACCCTTATGTGTTTTCATTTACGAGATTCAAGCATTTGATATATAGTACATATGTTTTTATGTATATCATCCTCAGCAACTCTATTAAACTCATCTGTGAAACCCTGTTAATTAGATTATCATTAGATCATAAGATGATCTATCGCGAGAGATAGAACGGGATAGAGAGAGAGAGAGAGAGAGAGAGAGAGAGAGAGAGAGAGAGAGAGAGAGAGAGAGAGAGAGAGAGAGATAGAGAGGATAGAGAGAGAAGGTGAGAGAGTGAGAAGAGAGAGAGAGGAAGATAGTGAGATAGCAATAGGGAAAGATATAAATACATATATGTATATAGATCGAGAGAGAAAGAGAGACAGAAAACGATACAGAGAGAGAGAGAGAGAGAGAGCGAGAGCGATAAAGATAGCGAGATAGAGAGATAGCGAGAGAGAGAGATATTAAGATATATATATATATATATGGATCAAGAGAGAAAGAGAGAGATACAGAAAACGAGAGAGAGAGAGATAGAGAGAAAGAGCGCGCGCGAGAGAGAAACACAGAGAGAGAGAAAGAGAGAAAGAAACAGAGAGAGAGAGAGAGAGAGAGAGAGAGAGAGAGAGAGAGAGAGAGAGAGAGAGAGAGAGAGAGAGAGAGAGAGAGAGAGAGAGAGAGAGAGAGAGAGAGAGAGAGAGAGAGAGAGAGAGAGAGAGAGAGATGTTTAGAACTACGAAAATGAGATATTGAATGTGACTCGGTACGGAGAGCTTGGTGGTATCCTCTTTGAGGATCCGGGCAATGCATATCTGTGATTGGATTTCCACAATGCTATGCAGTCGGT
This sequence comes from Urechis unicinctus, assembly GCA_034190875.2. NCBI lineage: Eukaryota > Metazoa > Annelida > Polychaeta > Xenopneusta > Urechidae > Urechis > Urechis unicinctus. Next base: position 12,146,135 of record CM067343.1, on the reverse strand, counting down.
GTGAATTGACTTAATGTAATTAGCTTGGCAGTTTGTTTCCATCAAGCTCTTAATGTGATTACGTTTTGAAACCATCAAGTACTTTAGCTGCCAGCCTCGATATGCTTATTGGAAAGGAAAACCGTGATAAGTTAGCTACCGTGGTCATTTATTTATCCAATAGTGATGCCACTTTACTCGATTAAACGTATATGTCCCCCGCATGGCTCGCTACAGCACCCTCTCCGAATCTCATCAAAAGTAAATATAATTCCAGGACAACAAATGTTGAGCAAAGGTTTAAACAAAACTGATTGAATGTGATGTTCGAATTGATCTCACGTGACAGCGGCAGAGAGTAAAATTCTCCTTATATTGACACGACGATGCAGCCTGGCTGTGACTGTGACGGCCATCAGAACTTACGACATGCTGCTCTATGGGGGATCACTGCCAAATGTTTTTTTAACTTTGGCGATTGAGGTACTTGGTGTGTCACACATCACAATTTATGCGTATTTAATATGCACCATACCTAACTTGGTCTAGATGTATGTATGATCAGCGCCTTAACATTGATGGTGAATTAAGTCAATTCAGAATATGTATTGATGTCCTTTGTCAACGCTTTCTAACCCAGGCATATACAGTATGCAAACAAGTATTTTATGAAGTAGTCGCCGATTATTGTCGTCCGCTGCTTAGCAACATGGAGGGCAACAGAGAGACTGAGACAACATACACCTACCATGCACCACTTCAACATATATTGCTGAATACGATTGAGAGCTTTCTATTGCAACTTTTATACGCTTGGTACCCTTCATTGTTGTAAAATTACTCTATTGTTATCTCGATGTAGCTCTACTTAAATGGGCTGCATGTTTTCATGGTATTCACAACGTTCATGCCAGTTAAAATCAGATCATGCTGTCTATGACATGTTTGTTTTAGACCGCAGAATTAAGTCGATACACACTTCGCAACCATATGCGCTTCGATGCTAAATACTATGTTAACTTATTCGCAATGACCCTGATTGCATAGAGCCATGGCTGTAGTTTTCTTAGAATTAAGTGTGGTCAGATGTTCCAGTCACCCAATCGGGTGAAACCGATCAAGTGGGACGGAATGTAAATGATTGATTGATAGGTGTTCCCACAACCAGTTTGTAATCATTACTAATGTACCGGCATTTGACTGTGTCCTTTTAAGGTCGAATTCATTCGAATCAAATGTGCCTGCGTAATCATACATATTTGATCGATTTATTTGTTGATCACATTAATAGTGTATGACAGATTACAACCCACACATCAATGGGACATCTCATCGGTCACATGCGATGCACAGGAAGATGTGATTGGGTGAGGTGATGTAACGCTACAAGCTACCTGCTTGGGAGTATTTCACTGCTCATTGAGCATTCAAGTTGGCCGCACCTTGTATACAACCACAATGACCTATTGCAATTGAAGTGCGAAGTTATTGTTATCTGTTCCGTGATTATGTCGCTGCAAATGTTTGTTTTATACTCGAAGCCACCTGCAAGGCAACATTTAACTCGTTTACATTAATATCAGTGCGTGACCGTTGGAAGATACGAAGCAGTGTGTTCAGCATATCTGTATAACACTCAATTCACTAGTTACCGGAAGTGAGTGCAATCTCGCGTTTAGCATATCATGAAAATTTGACTTACCTATATCAGTCGCATTAATTGAGCCCGCAGTTAATTTTCAAGAGACCCTTGTTAACAATGTTGCTACAAATCAGACTAGTTATGGATTGCCTCTATTGGTAGACGTTACTGTACTCTTAATTCAGTAACTTGGTTGTATGCACAAATTCATGTCCAGAGGCACTTTTATTAAAATCTGAAATCATTATGCAGCTCCTTGCGGTCTGATTTAAATAATCGGCTCAAAAATAACTTCTAGTAGTCGAACAGTGAAACCATATAAGATTACTTAGTGCGCAACACGACTAATTCCATTAACTGTGCTGATCTTATTCTGTCCCTGGAGCATCGATTACTTTGATATACGGTCCCATTAGTAGTGCTAAGTGGGATACGTTAACGCCTTTGATGCGTTATGATTACGACTGGTTCGAGATTCATTAAGATTATCTGTGGTGTACGAGCTGCAGCCAGCATGGGACAGCAACTGAGTCAGGTATGCTGTCACAGTGCTGCTACGAAAACAATCCTGCCATGGTCATATCGAACTATTTGCGAAGATAAATGAGTTCCTAATCTGTGTTGGACGTCAAACTGGAATGAAAGAATGAGGCAAAATAAAAACAGCTGGTTGCTTTCAAAAGTGAATTAACGTGACATTTAGTTTTGTGGCAGTGGTGTGGAGAGAAAACGTTGTATTTTGCTTTACTCATTATAGAACATTGGGCTGTCGTGCAAGTGACTCACACATTTGCTAGCCCCTGTACTTACTGCGTTTGCATGAACTCATCAGATCACGATAAAGTCTGTTAACCACACAAAGCAAGAAACGTAAACATTCGGAAATTATTTCTTCAATTTCCTTTTTGTCACCTCCTCGTGGAAAAGTTGCGCTCGCCCAGGCCAACTATACTTAATCATAATTCACCAGCTGTAGGCTAGGTAAGTGACTCTTTTGGTCCGAAATATCTCATGGCTTTGTTTTAAAAATAATTATGCATTGAATTATAACATAAATATGTTAAATACCAGCATACCATTATCTTTTAATTTCCAAATTGTGCCCTGGAACTCGTCTTATGTTTCGGTTTGGACGGTAACTTTCATTGTACAATTCATGAAAGCCAACATTGGGCGTTTCGAGAGCCTAGTGAAAAAAATAATTTTGACAGATATATTGGACCCAGGGTAATGAAGAAATTAATCACTAAAAAGATAAATCGTATGGCAGCCTCACAAAGAAATGGATGATGTTTCATTTGGTAGATCTGATTTACCTGATATGCATGAATGCTATCTCAAAAACCAAGACCACTAGAGTACAGCAATGGGACGTCAGACGTGTACAGCTCAATAAGCACACATGCTGCTAGAGAGGAATACTCAAGCTTATACTAATTAATCCAATTGACCTTTAGACGCCCAAAAAGTGTGTGTGTGTGGGGGGGGGGGGGCATGTGGATGTAAATGGATAAGACGTAAAGGATGGAAAAGGTAAAAAGGGATGAAAGCACTTATCTCAAGGCATGTCCACCAGCCAATTGACTAGACCAGATTTCCCTCTTGGATCAACATGGTGCGATGCTGATATTGCCCTTGCAAGGACCGCTCCCCTCAACCACCAAGATTCCATCTTCCACTGCACCGGTTCCCAAGGTGTTGCGGTAAACAACCCATAGGTTGTGGGTTCGATACCAAGGTGTGAAAACCTGACTGGTTCTCCATGACTCGGATAATCATGTTTATTGGCTGCCCCATCTCTGAAAGGGGATGCAACCGACCCAATAGCTCAATAGGACCGTGTTGGACCTCCGTCCCTGCGGCGTAGGTTTTGCAGCCCAGTCTGGGCAACAAGTGAGCTGTGGAACTTAAGGGGAGCTGTCCAATTATCACAATCATCCTCATCCATCACCGGTGTAGTATCACCTCGTTGTTTAGGTGGACGTTTAACCCCAATATTACCATAACCTTTTCCATTGCGCTTATTTTCCTCCTGTCAGGTCAATACGACAGTGGTCCTATTCTGGCCCCAGATCCACAGGGGGTGATTTGACAAAATGACAGGCACACAATAAATCAGCCATTTAACGCCTGCAACGTTTTCCGTAAGTTGAGCTCATAACGAGACAACTATATTGAACACCAAAAAATCCTTGAACTATATGGAAAGGGACTAGCAAACCCTCACTCGCACCTATACAACTGGTGCCCAATATATGGCACACTGTTCATGTCCTGTGTCGGACTCTCAAGCAACATGAAGCCTTACCACTAGGCGCTGCGGACCTAATCGAACACGTGGACGAGTAGCACACATATGGTAATCCCCAGCTAGCGATTGTTGCTCTGATGGTCCATCATATATTCCCCATGAACAATTGTGATTAATATATAGGTAACCGAATAACAGGTTAAACAGTTAATGATACCATAATTGATCAATGTATGCCACATATAAATAAAAAAAATAACGACACTAGGCATAACTTATATTTCAAAGAGAGTATGTGACGCCAATTGCACACTACGGTTCACACTCTGAAGTTTGTACATACAGCTTCGTCCATTCGTGCTTTAGCAAGAAATACATAATATACATTTCAAAGAATCAAATATAATTAGACACAACATCCGCAAGCCTAAGCAAAGACAATCATAAACCCAAATGAATGATTGGCTTGTTATGCAACGGACACAGAAAGTGGTTTTGAACACAGTACTAGTCCATTAGGTACAATGAAGCCAGATATATAATCGATGTACAGTGCGTTGAAGCAGAATTGGTTGTCGTTTCCATACTTAGTTCTACGTCCCATTACAGTCAGAAGCCGTAAACTGTCACGCAATAATTCCCATTTTGTTGGCCACCACAGTTAGCATGAAGATTTGAGTTGTTAGGTTTTTTTATGTTTAATCAAATCTGAAGGCAACAACGTTCACGAAGCTGTTATTTATCGACCTTACATATAACGGTTAACATATAAACGGGCCATACATTTATATTACACCATGTATACAATCAGCTTCATAAGTTTGGAAATGCCCTGCTCAATGCTATAGATTGTGAGGTACATCGACAAACGTAATTGTTAAGCAAGTATAAAATTGCCATTCATTTCGGTCCATGATATTCACTAATAAGGTCTCGCAATTCCTTAACTATCCGCAATCATATGAATGCATGCCATTGATAAATGAGATTCAAGACATTTATCTTTTCTAGGTCATAATACTCACGAATATTTTCTCGCAATTCCTTCACTCTTTCCTAACAAAGTAAATGCTGTAATATGTTGGCACTGTTGTATAGACGGCCTTTATTATGCATGTTTGATTAACAGAGAGAACAACAGACGTTGGCCTCTCAGAAAAGTGAGATCTGGCGTCTGTTTGCTGATGAGGCGCCTGGTGTAATGAAATCTGATTACACGGAACATGCCTTGCTATGGCTTCGTCTGTTTGTAGGGTTTAAGGGGGTCGTTGCTGATGTAAACCAAATGCCTGCCTCTCTTTTCGGTGTCTTTATATTTTTATTTATCTTATTAATTTACTTTCTCGAAAAGGTACAATGTGCAGATGAACACTTGCTGGGATAAATTGCACGTGGGAGTAGAAATTTAAATCACGTTGGAATCGTTACCACGGGTTAGAAGCATTGTAGTCTCCGCCTACCATTGGTAAATTGAATGTATATTGCTGTTCACATAGTGTATGGGTTAGAATTAATCGCGTAACACACGTGTGGCATTCAATTATAGCTATTCAATTGAAAGACAAACTAAAAGCAAGCATGTGACCTTGCAACAAATGAGTATTTTTATGCCGCCCATAGAAGGAACTGGTGCGAGCTATGGCGACAGTGATGTCATGCGTGCTACGTTTTTGTCACAGAGTTGTTTGGCACGTAACTTCATGTATCAATACCTGACACAAATATGCACCGTTTGTCTCCGCCGCTACTGACAGATCTATCATGCTTAACGTTTATCTTGCAAGAGCGATGAGGCAATACTAGTTCAGTATATGTCCCCTTTATCGTAGATGTTTTCGAGTCAAATGTTATCCAATGTCCACTGAATATCAGTGCACTTTGATACAACCCAAATTAAAAAGCTGCAGTCAGAATGGCAGCAACTCACAAGCGGCTATTAGAAATAATTGATTGCACAAGAAAGCAGCTGTTCTAATAAAATCGGTATTACATGCTTTTTTGGCATAACGTGCGTGATTAACAATGAATAGGCTAGTTTTTGTGCAAGAATTCCGCCTTTTTGCTTGACATGACTAACCCATATAGTAGTAGCCCTTGACGCACATATGATATGCACTCTCGATGATAAAATTTCAAATAACGTTATGATACGTCTACAAAGTCCCAATAATAAGTAAAACGTTATGATTCATCCGCATTTTAGTAAACTATGGTAAGAGAAAAATTGCCCCACTGTTCGCTAGTAACTTTGCGGTGTAATCAACCATCCAACCAAATAATTGATTAACTTACTAGAAAGAGAACTGACAAACAGACCAACAAACAGATACACTCACAGCAGTCGGACTATCAAAATATATAATATCGATTATATCAGCTGCAAAGTGTGCTATGCAAACTTATGGTGATTCATGTAAGGGGACGTAAGCGAATTTTCTGAATTTGACCCAAGCCGAGGTAGAACGATAGCTCCAAGCAGAATAGCATTATGATATGTGATTTGCATTATATATATATTCGCTTGCGCATATCGATCCATATTGCTATCATTAGTAGCAGACTACATCATTTGACATAAATAAAACACTGTCCGCCGTGTAGAACACGAGGCTGAATCTAAGACTAAATTTAGTTAGCTGTAAAGTGGTGGCTAACGACTCGATTGACATGCGTCACGTATACAGTCACAGACACTGGCTGACATGCGTCACTGATACAGCTATATCTTATAGCTAAGTGACATGCGTGTAGCAAATCTAAAAAAATATTTAGAATGGTTTGCTTTTCTACGTCTAATGCTTTGTTAGTTTTATCTTTTGTTCCCTTGTTCAACAAAACCGTTAGATATATGATAATGGCGCGTGACATTTGTGTCATGAGAGTAAGACACCACGTGCCTATTTCAATCCGACTTGTGGCCATAGATTGCTAGGCTAATCATTAATGCAAACAACCACAACATAATGAATGATACGATATTGGAACGCTCGGGGAACACCAATCGTCCTAGTGCTGTTGTGTAATCTTAGTGATCAGTAACCCTCTGATATCAACACATCGTATATGTTTGTAAATTCAGCATTAGGTACTTAGTACTATGTTAGCGTAGCCAATAATACCAACCAAATATATCAGGCATATTAGCGTCATTGTCAAAAATGTTGGTATGTACTTTTTCTTTATATAGTGCGAAATTAATTAATTTGTGCACACAGAAAGTTTTCTTTCATGCATGTGATATGATTAGTATTTATAATTCACAGCCTTTTTTCAAACCTATGAGTTAATATGAATTTAGTTTTGGAGTGCGGAAAGCTGTATAGAGTTACCTTAATCCTATAACATAGATTAAACGGTATTAATATTAAAGGACATGAGTGGTGATTATTACATTTCACAACAAGTCAACTATATGTTTACAGGCGTAGTAGAGACCCGCATTGAAGATATGGGGGAGCAGTGATTGCTGTCGACTATGGTTGCTTAATTATGATTATGAAGATGGTTCGCATAACATCGTCCGTGCAGTTCACGTCGGCCTCATCAATATGTGTAAACCTTCTGAGTTTCACATCAGGGATAAACAATTACCACCGTCCAATATCCATGGGCTAGTATGACTGTCATTCGGGCTAGCAGATATTCCAGAATATTGGCCGCAACTAGCCCGATCGGGCTAGTGGGTGTTGACATGGGATGAAACGGCAGCGGAATTATTTTTCCGACTGATGCGCGAAAAAGTCAAAGTGTACACCACTCACAGCCATTCAGTGCGCCTGTTACAAAACGGGAATAGGAAGTTTCGTTAAAAGCCAATCAGAACGCATCTTGCTTGCGGTATTATTCCACAAGATCTGTTGTTTCACAAATATGAATACTAAAAGAAACTTCAAAAGGTTGGGACCACATAGGCGGTTTGTTAAGACATGGTTTTACGTCAATGAAGACAACGGAGGCTGCGACCGCGAAGGAAATATTGCAAGAGGTTTTATTTTAGTGATATTTCCAGTTTCTCTAAGGGGTTTATTGTTGATTTAATTGTTCATTATAAATGTTATTTGTTATACTGAATGAGATTTGTTTCGGTCAATTTATAACTACTCTGCAATGAACGGCCTAGAACGGCATTATTTAAGTGATGGACGTGTTACTAATGCTGCATTACACATGGAACACTGCTGGTTCTTTCAGCGTTTTATGTTTCCAAAAGGCTATTTACCCTACAAGAACTACAGTATTAGGATTAAAGCATTTAATGTGTCATCGGTCATAATAGCATAGATCGCGACATCCATTTCCAGTCTTAATTAGTTAGTTCGGTTAGACATTGTGCTTTGGTTGATACATTTTAAGAACCAGGCAAGCATTTGAACAGCATAGATGATCTTTAACATACCAGGTTGTTGCAGCACGGACGTTTCCATACATGCATGCTGTGTGTATGACATAGTTTAGTCGAGTCCAATGCATGTTACATGTTACAAGCAGTGATCGATTGTAAGTTGACTGCTTCTTGCTCTCGAGACAATCATAGAGGCTTAAAATGTAAGAGTGACCAAGGATTCAAAAATGCGTTAGGTTATCATTACCCTCCGAATGATCATTAGCTTTAATGCGAGCAATACATAACTAATAATGTTCTAGTTGCGTTCTATAGATCATTGATATCCATTGCTTATTGGATAACACCTTTGTCAGATCTCAAATAGTGCATGATAATATGGTATCGTCAATGGCCAATAAAATCAGGAGACATAGTTAAATAATAATGTAAAGGCAATTATGTGTTCCGTCTTCGTCGGTACATGAATTTGGTGGAGCAATCGGACAAACAGTAAATCAGTACCATGATGCATTATATCGTATCATCACATGGATGTGCTGCCGTGGATTGCATAGTGATTCAGGTGTTTTAGAGATATTCAACAAGCTTTTGCTTTGCTTTCACATTAAACTGAAGTCATCTACTACTTACTTTAGCACCGAGCTATTGGATATTGTTTGAACTAAGTTATTGTATATCCTAACAATTAGTGTTCTACAGCAAAGCAAACGCAATGAAAAAATATTTCAGGCATCTGATAAGTTGATCACGTTTTTCCGGATGCCGTCAATCAACTGTACAGCCAGTAAGCAGCAGAAACTATTAAATGGCCGAGGGCAAATAGACGTCATGAACACGCATCGTTTTATGCAGGTATGATTACAACTTCAAGACAGGTGATTCATCACATTGACCGATCAGTTGGCAGTGCTTAGAAATGAAACGATCCTACACTGTATGTGCACTGTGTTTTAAGTAGCAGTCAACTCATAACTCTACGTGCTGGTGCTTCTCTCATGAATTACTTATCACCCATTATTTCTCGTTAGGTTAAATACCTAGCAAGGAATTCTACCCAGCACGGCGTGTTTATGTCCAAAGAGGCAGTTATTTTCTCTTTTGATACAAAATCCGAAATTTTCCGGCATGCTTGGGCTAAAAGTAACAATATCTTTTATGGCCGAAATCGAATCGGACCAATATGTTTTTATTGACTCTATCACACAGATCTGATGGGCTCCGTGAATGAAAATGTTCGTTTCTGTGCATTCGGATGTTTATTTAAAAATCTCAAACGTGTTTGTGATCGACGTCAATAGTCTTCTTAAGCAATGCAAACGTCGCTCAAGTAGCATGTGAGGATAATACTCGCAAACAAAGGTGTTTGCAGCAAGCCTGTACGAGCTAATTTTCTAACAGTGGGAACCATTGGTGTTATTTGGTGTGCTGGAAGATAAGGATGGCCCTTATTTTGCTTCGAAATGTATTGTTGATATATTCTTTGGCTTACAATATACATGCCATTCGGCTAATCATGTTTCATAATAACAGATTGCGCCAAGAGACAAGCGAACGCTTTATGTTTTGTTATAACTTCCGCCGGATCTAATCTCAACCTAAATCTTCCGATTTCTGGAACTAAACAAAATCGTTTTATTTGCCCTTTAAAGTAAAATAATGACGATATCAACAACGTGACATGATTACTGTAGCTTTTGTACATGCCACCTTGCAAGCGACTGATGCACATATAAATTAAGATTTCACCCATTATCTAGTCGCATTGTATCTCAAGGGTTTATAAATGAGTCGAATAAGAGACAAGCTCCCGCGACTGAATAATATCCATCTCTAAACAGGGCTAGCGCGGAAGCATCATTCCTCATTATGTCACCACAAGCCAAACGCTTAATAACAGTTGATTTAATAAGGACAGATTGTTCCGATATTCAGAATTTTATGATGGATGACTCGCGACTAGTCAATTTCCTATTGCTATTACTTGTACCTATTGGCATAAGGGGCTTGCTTTTTTATTCACTCTCTGAACATGACACCCGCTTTATCATACCTTCTTATATACCTCGATCAATATGCAGCAAATTAGATAAGATATGATTGATACAATATATTCTCAAACGTCGGTATAAATTGCATCTACATAGTAAAATTGGCTACAATATATTATGATATTTTAACATGGATGATGTTTTGTGAATGTATGAAGTCCATGTATACCCAGTTCAAACTCAATAAGAAGAATCTACCAGAACATATCATCTGTGTATTCTTCATCGTATGTTGGGTTAATGTATATGCGTTTTTTGTTTAATGATCAATAGCAAACGACTTAGCACATTGTGTCTACTTAATACTACTCTTATATCATGCATATTACTTTGTTATGTAGCATCCAGGGAACATGATAAAGTATATTCTAATAACATATGAATGAGTCTCGTTTCAACACTACAAAGTTATGTTCAACGATGAAGCTATGTTGCCGATTTGAATTTATCTTGTCGTAAACAGGACATAATCTTCATCCCTTCCTATTCGTTCAAGCTTAAACTTAAAGATGGCCACTTGCGTCCATACAAAGCAAACACGTTAAACAACAAAGGCAACTTCATTTTGCCGGAGCTGGCAATGACAGCGGCTTTAACCTTCCATATGTGTCGACCGTCTGATACATACAAAACAATATTTCCATCAAAAATAAATTCAAGACCTACCGAAGACACGTTTGGCTAACAGAAGTTTAATGAGTCATATTTCCGCTTAATGGTTGAACGGTTCTTTAAGACAATCGGAGCATAGACTTGATGCTGAGGCAAGTTATGTATCGTTAGAGGGCACTTTCATTTCCTATGTTTCGTCGACGTTTTGATGATACTGGCCTGAAGACACAAACTGATTCCAAATATGCCGGATATGGTGGTAGGTACTATATCGTATAGAAGGATGATAAACTATTCTCCAAAGGTTTTTGTTATGCATGGCCGTTAAAATGTTTCCATGTTTGACATACCCCAATCGTTCTATAAAGACCTTTAAATCAAGTTGATTCCAAACGATCCAATGTTTTGATTGTGCCTTGATCATTGTCGATAAAACTCATTTATGGCGCTTTATAGGGCAGTGTGTTGAATATTCATGAAATATTGCTACGATCGGGGCATATTTGAAAATGGTTAAGTGTTTGACTTAGAGCAAAAATTCAAAAGGGAAACGATTTATCAAGATAATAGCTACTTTCTGCCAGGTTTTTATATTTATTTAGCACTAAGCACTTGGCATGCTGTCGCATGCACTCCGTAAAACCAACAGTGATTCCTCATTCCTCATAGTGTCACCATGAATAATAACGTATTAGGGGATTGGTTGATTGTCTTGCTGGGTGTTATGCAGCACTGTCGGTATATTATAAATGCCCCGTTCTCATACATTTTACCTGAGGTGGCTCTGAGAGCGACAAACTCGCCAGCTTGCAATATTCAAGCAACTATGAGGCTATAATTTGACGATTGTCGCATTTCATAAAGCAACCACACCCTCGTTTTGCCGAGGGTTATCAGACAACACGTGGCATTTGCTGCGTAGGGCTCATGCAAATTAACTAATCTCTAAGAATGTTAGGAATTCATCTACCAACTCTAGACATGGTTTGAAAGGAAACGTTGTGTTCTTTATCAAAACATTGCATTTGCATTGGTCATTTTTACAGCATGATGCGACCTTATATTTGAGATGTTTGATGCATATTGGTCTCAGATGCATCATTAGAATATATTCATTTGTAATAACATGCTCAGTGATTTGTTCTATTTGCCTCCACGGATAACGTTTCTGGCTGTTTGCAAGGTTCTGCTTCGGGTATTTTCAAATGTCTAATTTGCTAATCCTACATTAGCAGGGGTTTGTCGTCAGTTTGTTGCATGTAAAAATTGATGTTCAATCTGCAGACCCCCAAAATACTAGACCAAGGCTAACAAAATAGCACCTCTGACCTTGTCTCTTGAAACCATGTCTGCTTGATGAAGAATGCACGCAAAAAATGTGGTCCACGTGCACGTCCTCAGAGGAAATACATTGAACAAATGAGTTCGTCCGCGTAGATATAAAGATGCGATATTGGGGTATAACGACTGCTGTCAAATGGCCAAATCGATATTACAAGTGATTCTTTGTAAAATTGATGACCGCTGCCAAATCTGAGATATGCATTACGCTTATCTTGTGCAGGTCTGTCGTATTTGTAGCAGTTATTGCCATTTGTTTGTGTTGAAAAGACCACTGTTTAAGAAAATACAAAGCTTCTCAGTGATATACTTCACCAATTCTCTGCAAGTACTTTTTTATCATGATAAGCGAGAGGTTTACGCCAATGAAAATATAATCTCCCATGAATCATTTCTTGTATTTTATTCATGATAAATGGCGAGGGAAAAAAAAAATAGCACAAAACTCTTTGCTGAACGATATGCTGATAAAAGTTCGTATGGAATGCATTATTCCGCTAGATTTTTCTTCAGCTTACGTTCTAATGCAAAAGCCGCGCACAATGCGAGAATATTGGATGTGGCTAATGTGCCCATGCATCTAGTTTATTGATAACTCTAGAAATATATTGCATGAAATTGGCACAATGCAGTAGTGAGTACTTTTGCACAAGCGCTGTGGCATTTGACCATGTGTACAAGTAGATAGCTAGTGCATAGGTTTAAGATCTATTGGAGGCTAAACTCACACAAAACGATCATCTATTGCACACCGTATGCGTGTGGGCGTAAGCAGTATCTCAAAGCAGTATCGCTCTTCATAATGCTTACACTGTCAGCACTATCGGACGTATACATGTTCATGTTTAAGTGGGGCGTAATATAATCGATGTGATGAGAGCTAATGTTGCAATAATTCCCGGGAAACACTATTTGATTATCTGTGCATGAATATGAAAATCGTCGCAAATCAATACCGAACCACTCTAGGCTATATAGTATAGCCTATGCTATTCGAAGAAGCAAATCATATACGCCAGATTAATACATCGACCTGCATTTAGTCGTGCTTCTTACGTTGCTATCCAATAATAACATACATGAATCACGAACCGTTCTTATTAAAAATGTACCAAACAAGACTGTTAGCTAGGATATGCCCGCGTTGATGGAAGATATGTCATTTGAAAAAATCATATCTTTGAATATCGCATTGCTGTCTGCATGGCTAACAGGCCAGCTTTGAGCAAACGTGTGCTGATGTCTGTCTGTCTGACTGAATTTTTTCCGCATACACCCAAAAACATGGATGTCTAATGAGCTGACATTAAGCTTTTTCCCTAAAGATGAACGTGCCCATCTTCATCATGCTAACATAATTCATGGATGCTTGATTGGGGCCAAACACAGCGCAATCAATGTTGCGATAGTGACAAATGCCCCAAATCTTCATATTGGTTATTCTAATAGTTATATACTTTTGCATTACGGTCCTTCTTGCTCGTCATCAGATTTAAAAATCATTATAAGCCGTTATTATTCTCAGCCAAACAGCGGGAACGAATTTATACAATATTCAAAATTTATATATATATATATATATATATATATATATATATATATATATATATATATATATATATATATATATATATATATATATATATATATATATATATATATATATATATATATATATATATATATATATATATATATATATATATATATATTTATATATATATATATATATATATATATATATATAACTTGGATTGTCAACAATCTCCCTTTATACGTCTATAAAATGCACCATGCCTGACTTGGTGTGGATGCATGTACGATCAGCGCCTTAAAGTTGATGGTGAATTGAATCAATTCACAAGATGTATTTATGTCCTTTGACAGCACTTCCTAACTCTGGTCTGATTGTTCGCCGGTAATTTTTGAAATAGTCGCCGATTAGTACGCTGCTAAGCAACATATGGGGCGGGAGAGGGTCAGAGACAACATACACCTACGATGCACCACTTCACATTTACAGTGTATGACAGATTACAACCAACTTATTTATACCACACATCTGTAGCACATCACCTAATGTTTGCCGGTCACATAGGATGGACTGGAACATTCGATGCGGTGAGGTGATGTAACGCTACAAGTTACCCGCTTGGGAGTACTTCACCGCTCATTGAGCATTCAAGCTTGCCGCGCTTTGTAGACAACCACAATGACATTATGCAATGACATGGCGATGTTATTGTTATTTGGTTCCGTGATTATATCGTCGCAAATGTTTGTTTTACACTTGTAGCCACCTGCAAGATAACAGTTAACTCGTTTGCATTAATATCAGTGCGTGACCTTATGAAGATACGAAGCAGTGTGTTCAGCATGTTTGTATATCACAACCAATTCACTAGGTACGGGAAGAGTTTAGCATATCATGATTTGACTAACCTATATCAATCGCATTAATTGAGCCTACTTGAACTCGGTTAATAGCTGCAATTATGTTTATCGCAGATAATTTTCAAGAGACCTTGGTTACCAATGTGGGTACAAATCGGGCTAGCAAACGCACTACCGCATGTAATCAATTACCAATTATATATTGCAAGTTTGTCATTCTGTTTTGAATTATGGCGACAGAATGTAGCGCATTATGCTTACAATAACAACATTCTGCCATTTCCTTACTAAAAGAAGTAACAAGTGCATGAGACAAATAATGCTGTAACAAACGCAAAAATGCATTGGAGGGCCTGAATACAAACACACACCTTCATTTGCTTTAGCATAACCTTAAGTCAATGAGACCATCGGACGTGCATCATCTTAGAATAATATATGTTTGTTTCTGGTAGATTTGGTGCATCATGATAAACTTAGCTATTGTAAAACGAATAATATATGATAAAGTTCATTAACAATGTTGTTGAAGATGACTGATATTTCTTTGCCACCAGATTGTGATTGTAATTACCCAGTAACTTAGTTTAAACAAACTCTGATTGTTTTGCCTTCCTGTAGGCCAGACGCAGTCTTTTCATCTACGTATCTCATGTCAAAATCCTGTTTCTTTGTGAGCCGCTGCAGGATTACTTTTATTGGTAGAGATTACTGTACTCTTAATTTATTACTTGGTTCTATAAACAAATTCATGACAAAAAGCAAACAAGTCCGGTAAGCTAGGACAGTGCTGCTAAGAAAAAAATCGGGCTGAATCGGGCTGAATCATATCGAACCATCTGCAAAGATTAATGAGTTCCCAATCTCTGTTGGAAGTTAAACTGAAATGAGAGATTGACGCAAAATCATACCAGCTGGTTGCTTTCAAAAGTGAATTAACGTGACAATGGGCTGTCGAGCAAGTGACTTACATATTTGTTAACCCCGTTTCTGTTTCGTGCTAACTCTGTTTGTACGAACCAACTACGATCGCGATTAAGTCTGTTAACCATACAAAGCAAGAAACGCGAAAATTCGAAGATCGTTTCTTAAGCATACTCAAGGGTAAGGATAATATATTTTGCACTACATGTCCCTTTTACCTTGCATCATTCCTGGTCGACGTTTGATCGATCATTAAGCGTACGGTCAGTGATATGTTGTCGTTAGTTGTCGCCTTTGTCGTCCGAGATCATCTGTCTTCCCTCTTTAACATGAATAATATTCAATTATGTCATAGAAAAATTGCAACGGTGGTGCGAACTGTAAATAGTATTTTGTCATTAAAAATAAAGCGGCAAATGCTGCAAAGTTATATCAAGGATGCTATAAGCTATGATGTCATGTTTGTTTACATGCTACGCATGAGTGATAGCAGCAAACTACTGCGGCTGTAACCTATTGAACGCTATAAATGAAGCATATCCATGAAAACCTGCGTTGATATGGCTTCCTGTAATATAACCTTTACGCGCACTGCTTCATCTAATCAACACGGCTTACAATTTAGGTGCATACATTGATAATAGCACCTTTTGCTTAATCTATCCATGTCACGTAATGCCGTTATACGCAAATCAGCAATTATTGTACAGGTTGCCTTGAAGCTATGCGATTAGTTCAAACCCGTTTGACGAGGTTGCTGCGGTGAAAAGGAACATCAGATTGATCGGCGCAAATCCGAAGGCCTTGTGGTTAAGCATTGCACTGCAAATGCAATACAAATCAGAGCCCATACATCTTCCGCTTCATTGATAGTATGGATGACGATATGCCGAAGTTGTCAACATCTTCTGCGCATAGGGTCGTTTGGCACTGCTCAGGCCGGTAACGTACATAGAATTGATCGCTATTATTGGCAAATCCGGACCTTCTCCAGAACAGCTGATTGCAAAGCGGCAGCTACTCGTGCATTGAATATCATATGAGCAATAACGCTTGTGCAGTGAGGCATCAGCGGCCGTTACATGATTTGTATTAGCACGGCAATCTGCCTTATGTTACGATATAATTAATATTTCACGTGCAGCAAAGGTTTAGTCATGTATTTATTATAATTTCAAGACGCGCATCTGTATGTCGAAATTTCATCAGCATGATCAAGATTATCAGTATCTACGTCAATAGTGCATTAATAGATGGATAAATTATACACGTAGTGTATGAATATAGGATGCATTACTGCACCTTACTAGAGGCAACATCCAGGCCCTAAAAATATTCTCGACTATTTAAAGGTCAACTACAACGATTTTCATCATTTCTTTATAATGTGTTTCAAATTGAAGATTAATAACTCATAAACCAACGGGGACCCATAATTCATTGTCGGCATGCATAATATACTAAAAATCATAAGGTTTCATTCGATCAAATACGAAGCCATCTTCTCGATGCCATTTTGCCTCAGTTGGCCGCAAGGTGCACGTTGCATGACGTCATTCCTGCTGCGCTGCCTCCAAGAGATTTGATGCAAGCGATAATTTTACAATACATTTTGACAAGCCATGTCGTCTACTGTGAAGTTTACGAGTCCCCATAGATAACATTGGGGAAAATCATGTCATTTATTTGAGCCAATTACGGTCGGGAGTTGAAAAATCCAGGTCACTAAAGATATTCTCGGGAGCTCTAAAGTCGACCTACAACGGTCCGCTTTTAAAGATCATTTCGATTTATAAGTGTGTTTCCCAAGCTTTATTGAAGATTATATTAACTGGTAAAAAAACATAATCGTTAGTTTCATTTACCCATAATTCATTGCAACTGTAAGATGAGGATGGTAAGTACAGACCTAAAAATCCACTACGATAAGGTTTCACTTGGAAGTGAAATACGAAGCCATCTTCTCACATTGAAGTGGACATGTTTGCCTCAGTTTATAAAGTAGGTTCACGTTTATGACATTCATTGTCCTGCGCGCTAAATTTACCATGACTCTTTAATGTTTCTCTAACTTAGGTGAAGTGTCAAACGATTGTTTGGAAAGTGCTACAGAAGTTTTGAGAGAGTGATGGCTCTAACGGAGGTATGGACATGCATCTCCAAGCATCCCAGATTCCTTGCTAGCTGCATGAATAAAAATGTGCTGGAAGTGTCCAAATTTGAATCTATTCAAATGGACAGACCTGTTGGAGATGAGGTCTCTACAATGAGTAAGTTAGCCATTATTGCTACCAAAAAGGATGGTTTGAGGTTGAACAATCATATTTATTACAAAGAGAACATTAATTCAACTGTGTAAAATATTCAGTGTTCATATTGATAAACTACAATATATTTCACATAGCCAAGAATAAATAATGCCAGTTACATGAAATCCAGAGGCAGAGCTTACAATAACATTATGAAGTGAGGGAATGGTTGACAAATGACAATTGTTTTTTTAAGTATACAACTTATTTTAAAACCATAGACAACTAATTGACATATTGCTTCAGATTATTCAGGTATCTAGCCTACCGCCAGTTTACACTCTGGATATGTCACAGACTGGACAAAAGAAACAGGAAGGTGCTGGCAGCCTGTGTGGTAACAGCTGTTAGAAAATCCTTCCCCGGCCCAGGCGGCAAATATACAGGTTATCTACAATGGAGCGGAAGATTTCTTGGTCAGGTTGAATCGACACCTGTGAGCACCTACAAGAAGATCCTTTTCAGGTCTCTCGTACTGGGAGGCAATAGGTGGTGGGATAGTCCTGTCATCTGCAAGGACCTCAGCAAGTCTGTAGCTAGGGTATTTTTGCCTTAGATCAAGCACATGATGTACATGGTCTGAAGCAAATCAATTATATTCATATTTTATGATAGTCATATAATAAGTAAGTTATATTATATGCCAATTTTTAATTGGGTAACAATGTTTGTGCAAATGAAACTTATTCAGGTTTCGGTAATACATGTCAAAATAACATGTGTTTCATTTTAGATTAATGCATGTTCACACCTAAAGAAATTGGTTCTTTGACAGGCTTGGGATTTTCCCATACCTGAACATGTTCAGTGTTCTAATAGCACTACTGCCACTAACAAAAATAAAACAAATTCCCTGCGGGCAAGCTCCTGTAAAAGGTCCCCACATGAAGCCATAAAACAAATTCCTTTGATTCTGACTGGGCGGGTACATAGCTCCTAAAAAATCAAAAATCCCTGTGGTTACACTATATTTATCTAACAGTTCTTCAAACGCCATGTCATCATCAGTATCCATCTCAGCATCATCACTTTGTCAGTGAAGTCATAGTCAGGGTCAGTTTCCATCTCATCATCGCTGTCCACCAGTCCAACAGATTCCTCCTAGGGCTCATATTGGGTGCCCCTGGTGACACTTTTGGAGATGGCCAACTTGAGATTGGCCAACTTGGGCACCTCTTGAATATTTTTTTATCCCAGGAAAGATAGAATTCTGTGTCTGTAGAGACTTGTCAGCCATCTATGGTATCAATACAATAAGTATGCTACAATTTCATTCATCATAGCCTTTAAGGATGTAAATGTTTACAAATTAACTCGGAAAAGACACATGGATACATACAACAGAAGTTATCCCTGCCAATGCATTTCATCATATATAATAATGTAGTTGCCTTGTGACATTTGCCTGCACCCCTAATGACAAGTGAGAGCAAGCTTCATGGTCGGCAGACGGCAAAGCACTCGCCCCTGGTGTAGCAAACAGCGCGGACGCAGCCAGTGACAAGCGAAGTTTCTTCGCCTAGCCTAGGTCGGCAGTACTTGAGTGTGACACCTCAGTCTGTGATTCACCACTGTCACTTGATTTATCTATCTGCTCAGCTGCCAATACCATATCAGAGCCTAGGTTTCTTACGAAATCGTAGACTTTTGAGCAGCTCTTGGTCAGTCTCATAAGCACTTTTCTCGAAATGATCAGAACATAGAACTGTCGTAAAACTATAAGGGCAGGACTCCAGTGTTTACGCTTGACTTTCGATACGGCGCATATGTCTTTTAGAAACAAACAAAAATCACACCTGACTTCTCATTGTTCTGACAACCAAACGCACAACAATAAGGCATAATCCACACCAAGAAATGCACCAGACCGTGAAGAAAGACGAGTTAGTCACACGCCGTCAACTAACCGGTAAGGCTAAAGATGGCGATGAATATTCACAAACAACGCGAATGACGTCACTGTACGGAAATTCACGAATTTTACCGAGCGTATCAGATTCGACATGGGAAATATACATTTAAAAATCATTTTTCTAAAGGAAAAAAAGCGCGCAGTCACCTTATTTTGGTCACGATACCCTTTTAAAACATAGAACTTTGGAGAAATGGAATAAAAAATTCTTTGTAGGTGACCTTTAAGCTTATCATACATGCCTGGTTTGATTTGTCATGCATAACTATTCCAGAACAAAAGAGATATGAAACTTGAATTCCACTTATTATAGACAACGACTCTATTCACAAATGAAGGGACGACCATGATCTCTCGCAGCAAGCATGATTGAGTACATATTGCATCTGTCAATCCTTGTTTTTTTTATGGTAAATAAAGCAAAACAATGACCCTTGTATTTTAGATAAAGATTTCAAGTAGATAAAATGGTATTTAGTATCACAATCAGTAGTTGTTCGTCAAGTTATTGTGTACGTGATAAGTATGAACGTGCATGGGAATACAAATGGCGACGCTCCCCGGTGTCAATATTACAAATAACAACCACACTTTTTCAAAATAATTTGCTGCCATATGCTTGGCGAGATAATTCCGATGCGTTCACCGAGATGTATGAGAAATCGATTGAACCCCAATGTATAATGGTAATGGAACGCATTTCCGAGCAATTGGTCCCTGTAGATGAACTATTTCTGCTATCAAGCATCCTAATGATCTATGTTTAGTGTTCCATATAGATCCCAATGAGTCGCGTATTGCCAGCTATGAACTTAATGGAATTGTATGCGCCTGTGTCATTATGAAGTGAGAGCAACATGCCAGCGCAAATGACCGAACTGAAATAGCTCGCTTTATCTACCCTCGAAACGGGGAGGAATCAAATAGAAATGCACTGTGTTGCATCCATCCTTTGTTGGTAGCACATATTTGGAACGATAATTCGATCAAGCACTCGCACGACAATGTCATTGAACCAGCGCACCGATTCTCCAATCTGTCAATCGAACACCAGTATTGCTTTCTCCGGAATGCTACTGTGATCACATCAATGCTCTCAATCTGGAAAAAGAACCTTTTGCAGAGTTTGAATTAACCCGTAAGTCACAAGCGTATGCAACTCGTTAATACCCATTTGAGGCGATGTGAGGCAGGTCGTTTTCAATATAGTATGCAATCCTTGGAGAGCAATCACAATAACAGCTCACATAAAGCTTCTGGTAGTGATCCCAAGTTAAAGATTTATGATTCGGTTGAAGGCCGGGAGGGGATTAAAGAAATCCAACACAAGACGGAAGCTTACAAACTTAATTACAATAGACATAAATTCAGGATGAATCCACAAAATTGCAATAATTGAACAAAACAAACCAGCAATAGATTATACAATGCGACTGCAATATAACCGTGTCAGGCCGACTTGCAAGATTCAAAATTGATGAGGTAGAATGTAGCAGAGTGATTTGAATGACCGCACACTGTCATGACATAAACAACGTAGAGCCTTAAGCGATCTGAAATCTAATGCAACCTCTGTTTTACAAAATACCCCATAAAATGAGTTCTGTTACAGGACAAATGGTTCTCAGGCATATATCGTATTACCTTGATTTATGTCGCTCATTTTGGGTCAGACCGATGATATGATATTTGTCAACATAACCGTTGAATATATCGTGAATATGAAAAGATAACCATTGAATGTCTCATACAGGTCAGCATTGAAAGCAGGAATATTGGTAGTGAAAGGTTTAATAAATTATGTATGGCGTTACGCACGAGATCTGCCTGGCCATGAAAAATGCACCAACACTCTTTGTAGATCAACAAGCCTTGCGAAGCTTGTCGACACCTTTATTTCACATATAATGTTGCAAATTACAATCAGCATCCTCGTGTAATAAGCCGCCATGCGTCACCATGAACATAAATACTTCTACTCTGACGACCTTAAATTTTGTTCTATCCCTTGTATCAACGCGGTAACTTTAGCAAATATTTGGATTTAGTGTGACCCATAGCTCAGGTTACTCATTAGTAGGTCAAAGTATGGTGCGGGAACGAGCGTCAATAAATCATGTCAACGGGCCGTGTCAACGGGTTCCTTTAAGTCGAGAAGGTAAATCTTGTGACAAATTACCGTTATGCATTATGGTGACAATAGCAAAGGCCCTTTATTGGCTAGTACATTTGGAAACTCATCAACCAACCATTTTGACTAATGACGCTGCATCCTATTTTCTGATCTCACAACATAGATATCTAGTGCTTTTTAAATCAAACTATTATCTATGGCAACATTTATCTTGTAACATTTCGCTATTCGCTACCATCCCCATATCGTGACACAGGTAGTCATATTTACGGCACACACGGGTCCCTTTTTCGTTGCCATACGATTCCAATGACGGCGCTCGATGTTATTAGACTTGCACCCTGCCCTTTATACGGCGCCAGGGAGCAATCGACATCGATTGCCCAATATTACTCAAAAAGTACCGAGCATTTAGTACGAGTTTGCTGCATACGTTTGGTTACTTAACATGTTTGTCAAAATTGACAGAAACAAGTTTGTTCAAATGAACAGTGCTTGGCTGTTGTTAAGGCCGTGGTGATATATCTCGCAAGTAGTAGTGCTTAGGGCGTGCCCAGCAAATAAGTCGAGTGTATCTGTAGCGCTGCCTGACCTAGAGGGCGCATCATGCTTGCGCCAACCGAGCCTCGTATCTCACATACAGCTTGGTAATCTCTTTGTCAGACATTAATTCAACCTGGTCAATTGTCAGGCGCTGCGCACCCAGGTACTACCAGGTAGCTGGTCGTCCTCTTCCTCAAGTCGAGCCACTGAACAAACTTTCGTGTTAGGTACTCTCCTAGCGGCACGTTCGCCAATGCAAGGGACTTTTACAGCTATTTCCACACTGGGGTCTTGTTTACTCGTTGCTGCAAAAGTCCTCTTCGCCTCATCCCACTACTGGTAGTCCCAGCAAATGAGGCATTGGTTGGATCTTCAAAAAGCTGTAGGATGCCTTTCACGCTGCGGGCCGTTACGTTCAGGTAGGTGTTCCAACATGTGGCACTTTTATTGTACACATGCTTCCTTTGGCGGAGCACACGTTAATAAAGAATCGCGAGCCGACCTGTGTATGCGGATCATGCAGGCCAGCTCTGGTTGGGTGACCATGTCATTCTCCAACAATGCCATCGATTGTTTAGCTGACGTGAATCGCAAGGCTGTCGTCGTAGAATGTGACCTCGTATTTCAATCCGTCACCAAGCGCATTCTGGTACAATGGAATATAAAATTGGTTGCCACTGGCATCGGCTATTGCCTTGTCCTCTACCTCGGTATCATCCTTGTCTCCTGCCCTCACTCGTATGTTAGTTACATTTTCGTCATCAGATGTATCAATGCCCTGATACTGGGCGTTAGCTCTCTCCTGCTCAGTTTTTCATAGGTCACCGTAACATTGGCACACATCGTTGTCATCGATGGACATGACCTCGTTGCCAGAACTCTTGATTGCTGTTTTTTAATCACGGCCAAGGTTTTGCAGAAAGCTGCGGTAAGCGTCGGTCATGACCACCGTGATTGTAAAGGCCAGTCGGGCTGTCTCTGGGACAATAAGTTCGTCTGCACCTAAATTGGGGAAGCAGACCAGCAGTTGTTGGTTCTGGTCAATAGTTCTTGGATCGTTTGTCATATACACATACTGCCTCAAACCCTTACCCTGAGGGGCTCGCGTATACGGCGATATGGATTTAGTTTGCGTAAGTAACTTCACGTCATGTTAACAGTGTTACAATTATTACAATTACAATTATTACAATTTAATCTTTAATACAATCACATGGATTTTGAAAACCGAGCATTTGATAATGAGTGGGCTGGAGAGTTTGACACGGGAATAGAAGATATGGTACTTCCAGAGGCCCCTCTCCAAGAGGCCCCTCTCAAAATTCAGGGTGCTATAGGAGGAGAAATAGAGATGGTTTTGTTAAACCCTATGCCTTTGCACTATACTCCACGTGATTTATATGTACTGTTGAATTGATATGCAAAACATAGTTAACTATGTGTATTATATACCAAACTCTGTCATATGTTCAACGCGGTGAGGCTGAGCCCCTGCAAAATTCTATTGACAACAGTGCAGGTGATCTATGTGTAGGCCTCAGGCCAATCACGTATACTGTGGACTGGTACAACCTTGAATCAGAAATGGCCTTTCAATGGTGGTCAAGGACTGTAGGAGGAGGGAAGGAGGAGAAGGAGCGATCCATTTACAATCTGGCATCTGGAATTGCAAACTTATGCACGAGGCAATTACAGCTCTAGGTCTTAGTTTTGAGGTAAGACCTTAGAATTGACTAAGTCAAAAGACATTCACTAAGACTGATAGATATTCATGCTCCAATATTGCGCATATCATTTGTTTTTTGCTTGCAACCAACATTCAACTAAACGACAATATAGTTGAAGCAGTTATTATCCATTGCTCAAAACGACGGAATAAATGACACTTGCTCGGTCATTCAACGCGCCAAAGGTAGTGTAGCTAGGCACACAGCATGTGAGCACGCATATGTTTGAATAAAACTCAGATATGAGTGGATTATTCATGCATGGTCACTGTGGCTGGGACAAAAATTACCATGACATATTTAAGTAAGTCCTGGAATTTTGGTGTCAAAGAGGTCGTATTTCTGCGTCTTAATTTGTTTATTGCTCCCAGAAATGTTTAAGACGATCAGCAAAAGCGTGAACGTTAATATCAGGCTGTTCCTGTCATGATTACAGATGACTTTAATATTAATACAACGTGGTGTGCATCAAGATGTGTGTCGAAATAAATGAGATGTGCTCGCAGGGATGTCTGAGCACTCGATTGACATCCCCAAGGAATAATGTTATTGGGACGTATGTCCAAGCAATTCCTCCGTGCAGATGAGCACGACCCAACTGACAAGTCATCAATCAATTGAACGTGAACGATGAATAAATCATAAGATTGGGACTTATTTGATTCAGCTGACAAAACCAGTTAAAAACGTATTTTTATCTGCATTGCACAATGTATGAACAAGTTCAGGTACATTATATGTTCAGGTACATTATATCAATTAAAACCAATTTTGCGGTAGGCGATTGAAAAAAACCACGTTCAATATGCAAATGTTTTACGTTGCTTATCAACATATCCTTGGCCATTGAGCATCACAAGGTCAGTAGCTATTTTATGTAAATGATCAGACAGTTAATGTGCTCTGTCTCGGGGGGAGTAGTTCATGTTGTATTAAGGCATTAATCAAGCGTTCATTGGCAGAGAATATTGGGAACGAAAATTAGCTCAGCTCGTTTTAAAAGCAGTTCAACGATACTGCTAGTGACTCAGTTGATACATTTTCCAATCTGTCAATAGAACGCCTGCGTTGCTCCCTCAAGAGTGCTACTTTTGTCACATCAATGCTCTTATTCATGTAAAACTAGTTCTGTGAAGCACAAATTCGAGCGTATGTGAACGCCATGGAAGTACGTATAATCTGAGGTTAGGTAATAACCACAATGATTGCGGTCGGTATGAATAGTATTTGTGTACGTCAATATTGCCTGCCATATTAGGAATACATACATAATGCACCAAAAGGGACCGTGCTGTTCGTGAATTGTTAGCACCCGAAAATCCATGACGCAGCATGCTACTTGAGCAAGACGTACAATCCCTACATAAGCAGTGCAGTGAAACACAAAAATCTGATAACATAAAACAGGTGTGTACTTTGCAAAAATGGTTTTCGATGCTTTTCACCTATTAAGTGAACTCAACTACGTTATTGAAACCTTGCCAGCTTGACCTCTTAAAATGTACGATATGATGTAGCTTATGTGTGTCGCATTATTCAACTGTAGGCAAGCATTTTTTCAATAAACATGACAGAATGCTCTCCGTAGGAATCCGAAATTAATGATTTATGAATCTACTGTAGGCTAGTAGGGTATTAAATTAATGCAATACAAGACTTGTGCATCCAAATTAAATACATGCGTGAAATCCGGGATGAACCTACAGTACATAGCGAAATTGCAATGATTGAGCAAAAACAAAACAGCATACGACAATTACTATGTGACCGCAATAGAACCGTATCAGACACACTTGTAAGATGCTTATTGGTACGACAGCAGCAGAGTGGATAGAATTACCGCAACCTGACATGACCTCAGCAACCTGGATTACTAAGCGGTCTTAAATATAATGCAAACTCAAGAGTGCAAAACAAGAGTGTGAATGAATAGCATTAACACATTCTGGTCCAGGAACGACGATTCTCTACATATATCTGCTGACCTGGATTTATATCCCTAATTTTTGATTAGTCCGATCATTTTATATCCGCCGACATTTTCTTTTGGACAATATGTTAATGTGTGAAGATAACTATTGAACGTCTCATACAGATCAACATCGGAAATAGGCTGAGGGTTTGCGAAAGGGTAAATAAATGATCTACAAAGTTTGCCACGCTCCTTTCATATCACACATATAGTCGCAAATTCCAGCCAGCCTCCCCCTGTAATATGCCGCCAAGCATCAACATGAACATTAATACTTAAGTCTCATTGCATCCCTTTTAGAAACCTAAGCAAATATTTCGATTTAATGTTACACATGGCTGAGACTACACATTAGTAGGCAAAACAATGCTATTGGTTGAGCGTCAATAAATATTGTCCATCGGTTGTTTAAATATCTGTTGGGTCAAGTATACGGATGCCTTTACGTTTGATAATGTAAATCTTATGGCAATAATAACATTCCGGATCTGCATAAACATGATAAAGATGCACATAAGTCAGAAATATCAATGTTTGTTTCCAACCGGGGTTAATAGAGGATATTGCCGTCTAATTCTGTATTGAATATGTAATCAAACGAGATGTGAGTTTTATATCATAGTATACGTTTTATGTCATGCAAACACGAATAGCGATCGATCGCTGCTAATTGGCCGTGTCCTTAAGATATATCTTACTGGTCATCAATTGTAAGCCATGCTCAAAATACCGATCGCATTGTTCAGCTATGGGGTGTCAACTAAGTTTCATATACCGATGAATCGTGCTGATGATAACGCGGTAGGATTGGCGAATACGATGTATACTCAATCAATTTAGCCTCTGGAAGGTCTCATCGTCCCCTCACTTATGAATGTTATCGTTATTTTTGTACTTCATTGAGAACACATTCATATGACTTGTGTTTTGGAATCGTAATAAATAACCAGTCAAACTAGAAGTGAGTGCAAATGTGTTATATTGCGATGACTCATAAACCCACAGGTCATAATATCGTATGTCTCAATTAAAACTTCGCTTTCAGTAAATTTTATGTTACGTTTTCCTTGAATGGAGCAAGATACAAATTGGCCTTCGTACTTAATTAACTTCTATGGTGAGTATAGTTTTGAATCATTGGTTGCTTGAAATATATATTTGTCGTCAGCTTTGTGCTACTGTATGGAAGTAAATGGACACCTGACAGGGACGAATAACTAGACATAATCGTCCATTATGTTTGCAATGAAAGCGTCGAGGCTCACGTATATTGAAATATATGAAGACAAAAGTGACACCTGATAGGGACGCATAACTAGACATAATCGTCCATTATGTTTGCAGTGAAAGCGTCGAGTCTCACGTATATTGAAATATATGAAGACAAAAGTGACACCTGATAGGGACGCATAACTAGACATAATCGTCCATTATGTTTGCAATGAAAGCGTCGAGGCTCACGTATATTGAAATATATGAAGACAAAAGTGAGAAATAGCTGTTATCCATGACTGACGTCGGCCTTAAAATGCTGTGGTGTAAAATGCAATAAATATTTCATAGATATACGATAGTTCGTTGTGGTCTTTCATTCTCTCAATCAAATTAAGGTTCGTTTTTGTTTGTATAAACACTGCATTTAGTATTATTAACTAAAATATGAGATCGTTGCGGTTTCCTAGTTTGAGCAGCGAGCTGGTACGCACAATAAGCAGTTTACAACTCCCGATCGAGCAATCAGTAGCATGATATCACTTCACGCTATCCTATTTGCAAATTATTCTTTAAATCCACAATGATAACTCCATCTCCCACAGTACACGCATACTGATGGCGATCAATCGGAGAACACAGTTTCGGCTTTCTCTTTGCCTTGCATGTGATCTATGTATCTACCGAAGTGTAACACGTGGGGTTGTACCTACGTTTGTTCTTTATCGTTCATACACTGTGTAGAGGGTAATTTTAATACGTATCGCGAGACAATTTGTGATACTACAGAAAGGCTTTTGGACATATTTAAACTAACAATCAATTAATTCATAACAAAGTGTTTCCGATTTAATCTGCAAGTATTGCGCTTCGTCTAAAAAGCCATACTGGGCCCTATATATATACATGAGTGAGGTTCATGTCAGCATAACACTGTGTCGTTTAGCAAACATTTGACCGTGCGCCTATCTTGTCTATTGTTGCGTACCATGTTTTTTGTCCATGGCGAGGATATTGACATTCGCTCAATACCTGGACACGTTTTGCATTACCAAAATAAATGGGCCTTTACAACTTTAGCAATTTAACCTGAAAGGCGCATTGTCTAGCTGCATTGATAAACATATTAGCGGCAGAATGTGGCACATCGTGCATATACTGACAAACATTCGGCCACTAGTCTAACGCAAATGATGTTTGTTACAAACGCCAGCATATTTGGGAGCGTCTAAAGGAAAAAAAAAAACATCCGCTTATTTAAACGTTTGCACTCAGCATAACCAGAATTTATAAACCCGCTTTATCATTTATACCATTTGACATGCTTAATAGGCCTGTTGTCTGCTGTTCAGAAGATCACAAAAAGCTATTGTAGAGCCTGGTATAGTTTGGTGCATCATAATATACCAACCTATTCAATATTAATTTGCAAATTGGATATGCAGACTAAATGCTATCGCAACGGTCAATAACCATGTCGGTGAAGATGGATTATATGTTTTTGGTAAAATTGATTGCAGTGACCTAATATCCTGGTATTAACAAACCAAGATTGTTATTCGTGTAAGATATTGATGCAAGACGTTGTCTTTTTATCTATTTATTTCACGTTACAATTCCTTAGTGTGTAGCCGTTGGATTACCTTCATTGTTAGGCATTACTGGGCCCTTAAATAAGTCAATTGGTTTCACAAACAAATTCACGACAAAATGCAATCTTATTGAAGCTGGAAATGTAGCTCGTTGGGGTCCGTTTTAGATAAGCAGTGCTGAACAAGCTTCCATTATTCTAGAAGCTGAGTCCAAATAGATTGCCTAGTACGCCCTGAGACTAAATACATTTTAATGGGTGATCCTAGCATTTTTGCTCTCTATGGAACATCAATTTATTTGATTTACGGTCCAATTAGTAGTGCTAAGTTGGATGCGTTATTGCCTTTGACGTTTTACGATTAATAATGCCTCGATATTAATGAAGATTATCTATGGCGTATGAGCTCCAACCAGCAAAAAAGAGCAACTGAGTGTGTCTGGTGAGCAACGACAGTGATGCGAAGGGAACACTTCTGGCTATAGTCATATGGAACCATCTGCCATGATAAATGAGCTTGGTATTAGAGGATACAATACAAAAAAAATTCAAATTAACGTGACATTTAGCTTAGTGGCAATGGGACTGCAGTTTGTTTATGCAGACCATCGCACATTGCAGACCACAAGTGAATAATGTACCGCAAAACGATTTTCGGTTCGTTCTTAAACTGACCTCACCAGTTTATCTGTTTGTATCATTCATTCATATCGTCTCCACTAGCTATATCCGAGTGGAATGTTTATCGTCTGTTAAATCATATCGGACAGCCAGTGAACTATTGTTGCAAGTTCTAATATGCAGCTTACCAAGGCATTTGGAAAATGGCAGCCAGTGGATTAATCCATTAAAGCTGTAGCGGGGAACTAGGGTCTACATACATATGCAAACGGAATCTATTGGTCCGTTTTATATCGGAGTGACCTGTAGATCTCCATCGTTTGCATAATTGCCAGATAACAATGATGTTTGTATCGAGGGGTGACTAGAAAGTACAAATCGATAAGTATAAAGAATCGTCTAAAATTACTGCTGGCGAAGAGAGGGGTAAGTAATTGCTTTGTAAATTGCATTGATTCCAAATGGTTCCCTGCCAGATTTGTAAGGTATTATGCGCATATATATGTATAAATAAATATATATATATATATATATATATATATATATATATATATATATATATATATATATATATATATATATATATATATATATATATATATATATATATATATATATATATATATATATATATATGTATATATATATATGTTTTTATCTATATATATATATATTCTATATATATATATATATATATATATATATATTTATATATAGTGATAGATGTATATATATACATATATATATCTTATATATATATATATCTCTCTATATATATCTATATCTCTATAATATATATATATATCTATATATATATATATATATCTATATATGTCTCTCTAGATATATATATATCTCTATCTCTCTCTATATATATATATCTCTATATATCTCTATATATCTATATAATCTATATATCTATATATATATATATCTCTCTATCTATATATATATATATCTATATATATATATCTATATATATATATATATATATATATATATATATATATATATATATATATATATATATATTCATCGTTGCAATGCTTAGCGTGGGTGTTCTGTGCTTTCTACCTTGATATTGCGACAATTTACGCCCGATGTGAATGGTACATTTTGCCAACATTCACATTAACGGAACAACAATTGTTCACCAAAGGAGGAATTGGAGTAATGACACTATGGACATATGACACACGTCGCAAATGCATACACCTCCTATGTCTAATTTCTTAATAGTGAACGGAAACTTACTTAAGATATTATTTAATTGAAACACATCTCACTTTCGGCATTCCAGGTTTCCGGACCTACACAAGAAGTACCGGATAAGGCGATCTGATATTACCAGTGCACCGGAAACCACGTCAGTTTACTTTCGAGGTTAAGACCGAACGCAATATCCGTTCTGTTCAAGAATGCTACACGAACAGCCAGACACAAATTGGAAAGGTTCACCTACATTTCTTTTTCGTCTGACTTGTGTTGTTTATATTTGGTTTTTACGATAAAGATTAGCCGAAATCGTCTTCATTTGACTTCATTGAGCAATTCACTATCCATACGAATCTCTGTCTGGGGTCGATTCACGAGGTCAGAGCTGGCGTACATTAAGTTTCGCCTCGTCATACAGCCTCGTGTTTCCGGTATATCATTAGTTTTCGAGCGATTTATATCACAGCCGTGCACTGGAAATTAAGCTGTGTTACTTGAGCTTCAATCAAACCCATTCTGCAGACCTGACACTGCAGTGCAAACACAGCTGGGGCAAAAATGTGACAAATGGAATTCTGTCACTGGTATGTCCAAAGACTAAAAACTAACCAGCCTTGCAACAGTCTCTATACTGTAGCAAAATATTGGTTGTGCATTTACTGTACGACTCTTTACACATATAATCGTAAGAGCTTAAAGGTTTTCATAACCATTTGAGAATCATTCATTTATTCTATATTGTTAATCAATCACAGTCAATTTGACAAAAGGAGCATCATTCAGTCTACCTTACACCGGCCTCACGTCACCCATGCCAGTATATTACCTTACCGTTTGCTAGCACTTCTCTTTGTCGGAGGCATGATTACATTAAACGAATGTTTAGTCGCATTCACCGTCGATTGAACGATAACATGTGATGGCATTTCATGCGCAACTGCAACTGTACATTAGCCGGAACGTAGGTAAGCACAGTTGACAACGCGTACAGCACATCATTGGGGTCGTTGTATTTCAGTGTTTTAAGAGTGATAAAGCGCCATAGCTATTATCAAAGGTTATTGCATTAAGCAGAAGCACTGACATAAATTGCGAAATGAA